>JAQZBX010112307.1:0-10221 GCA_029593785.1 Cabassous unicinctus
CCTGGTGCGCCATTTTGTTATCCTCAGGCAAGTTGCTTATCCGCTGCATAGTGACTGAAAGCAAACATAAACGTTCATTTGGGAGTGGCTCATGTGGGCTCTTCTGGCTGTGAGTCTCCTGAAGTTGTGGTCAAGCTGTCAGTTGGGCTAGGGGATCCACTTCCCAGCGGCTCACACACTTGTTGGCAAATCCACGCTGGTTCCTGGCAGGAAAGCTCAGTTCCTCGTCATATTGACCTCCCCATGGGGCTGCTTGAGTGTCCTCATGACATGGCAGCCGGCTCTCCCCAAGGCGAGTGCTCTTAGAGGGTAGGCAGCAGCCTCTGTCCTTCATAAGCCAGCCTCAGAAGTCGCACACGCTCTTCTCCACACTATCCTTTTGGTTGCACAGTTGAGCCCTATTTGATGTGGGCCAAGGCTGCAATAGGACGTGAATTTCAGAGTTGAGGACCCCTGGGGGCCATCTTGGAGGCTGGCAACCAGATCCTCTTCTGGATTCAGTTGCCTCAAGTGTGGGACAATAACGATGCCTATTTTGCAGTACTGGACTGAGGAGTAGCAATGATATACATAAAACCACCAGGCACGGTGCTTGGCACGGCGCAGGTGCTCAAAAAATTATCATCATCCTTCCATAGCAATATTAGTGGAAATAATACGATCCGCCTTCAGGACTAGAATAGCACCTGGGTAAGCTGCAAGCATTACTCTAAGTGCTTTACAGGCAATAGCTCATTTGATCTTCACAACAATCCCAAGAGGTAAATACTATTATCATCTCTCTTTTATAGGTGCGGAAACTGAGGCCTCATGCTTTAGTGAATGTACGGCAAGGATTTGAACCCCAACAGCCTGACTTCCCAGCCTACACTGTGACTGGACCAAGTCCCAGAGACCCCCTCCTCCGAGAAGACTTTCTGGAAGATTCTTTTTTTCAGGTATAGTTAATTGCTTGCTTCTCCCTGCCCTGTAAGTCCTTGTGGTGCAATGACCTGGAATCAGGACATCTAACTTACATGGGTCAGTGTAAATACCAGGACTGTTGTATTTTTGGTTTGTAATTCCACTCTTTACTCCTTACAGGATTAAAAAGGCAAATGCATAAAATGTGATGAGAAATTGATGGTTTTGGACTCATAATGTATCAATCTGTAATTTGTGACAAGAACTACATAAAGATGGGGGGTGGGGGGTAGTTTGTGAACAATACTGAGGTTAAGTTGGTATCAAAGCAAATGAGATTGTTAGCGATTTAGAGTGATAAATTTAAATCCCATGGTAACCACAAAGAAAGCACCAGAGAATATGCAAACTCATACAGACAGACAGAAGAGTATAAGTTAGCAGGGGCAGGGGGCAGGGGCAGCGGGGAGTGAATGGAAAGCAGTGTAGGGTTTCCGACTGGGGCGAATGGATGGTGGTGAGGGTACTGCGCAACGTGAATGTGGCCAATCCCACTGAATGGCACGCTTGGGAGGGCTTGGGGTGGGAAGATTTATGTTGTAAATGTTTCCACAAATGAAAAAAGATAGAGAAACTAAAGATATAATGATCATTAAATGCAATACATGATACTGGATGGGATCTAAGAAAGGAGGAGAAAAGGCTCAAAAGGGCATTTTTGGGACGTAAGAAAAAATCAGAATATAAGCTGTAAGCTTTATGTCAACATTAAATTTCTTGAACTTGATAACTGCACTTAAAGGTGATTACATAAGTAAATATCTTTGTTTGTAAGAAATGTTAGTGGGAATATTATGTATTCAAGGAGTATGATATGTGTAACCTGCTCTCAAATGTTCAGAAAATGGATAGATGGGTAGATAAAGAGAGAGGCAGATAGAATGATACGGCAAAGGTGGCAAAATGTTAAAACTGGGGGGTCTGGGTATGTTGGAGTTCTCTCTGTGGGGTTTTGCATTATTTTTGTAACTGTCCAGTAAGTTTGAAATTATTTCAAAATAAAAAGTTAGAGAAAAAAAAAGAGCATTTAGCTTGGCCACTTCCTCACTGCCTGACTCTAGGTGAGTTTCTCGTCTTCTAATGCTTGGAGTCCCCATCTATGAAGCGGGATGTGAGCCACATCCCAGAGCTATTGAGAGGTTGAAATATAAGAGCCCGTGAAGCCACCGGTCAATTGCAGAAGCCCGAGGAGCTCCATCCATGTTTGTTTGGAATGACTGACCTCTTTCACCACCTCGCCCCTTTCCCTGTAACAAAACCTGCTCTCTGGGGGCCCTGGCGCTGGTTTCCTTGGGACATTCAGGGATGGGGATCAGGTGATGACTCAGGTCACTCCTAGCTTAGGACTGGCAACTTGGCCTCGGGTCAGACTGATAGGCCTGGACAAGTGACTGGCTGTCGGGGAGAAGTGGGAAGGGAGACCTTGATTCCAAATTTCTAAAAACCTGGGGTGGTCAGTGGATGGTGGCCCCCCACTGAGCTAGAGGACAAGGCAGGGATAGCTGGAGGTGGGGTCCCATAAGCCCCGTGTAGGTCTCGCCTGCTATTAAGCAGTTGCTCCTCCCTTGCTGGGGTAAGTTCCCTCTCTCCAGCCCTCCCAGCACTCACACAGCATGGACGCGGTTATGAGAATGGACTCCAGCGCAGACTGGGCGATGTATGGAAATGTCTCTCACCTCAGTCACCTGATCAGCTGAATGATGATATCAAGGTGGTCTCACCTTACACAGTATTGTCGAGAGAGTTCAATGAGACATTTCCAGTGAGGTGCTCACTTAGCACAGTGCTGGGCGCTAGACAGCACTCAGTAGATGCTAATACTGATGATGATGATGATGATAGATATCATTGAATGAGCAACTGGATTCTGCTCAGTGTCCGGCATGTTGGTCAGCAAGCAAAAGGGAAGAGTCTGGCAGCCTCAGGCTAGCCCATCCTCCTCCTTCTCCCTCTTCTGCCCCAGAATCTCCAACACAAGCGTCCCTTTCTTCAGTTAGAGAGCCAGTTACTCCCAGCCTCAGTAGGGGCAGCCAGGCCTCAGGCCTCCCAGCAGGAATCCCCCTAGTAGGCAAGGCCTTGTTGTGACCTTTCACCTTTGGCCTCTGGGTGAAGGACCATTAACCAAACTGCCTTCCCCAGGCTCTTGTGGAGGAGACTCCTTTGTCCAGCTGTCCTCCAAACAGAAAACGCGGAGCAATGGCTTCCATCCCCAGGTTGCACCTGAGCACCAGTGCGGCCATCCTTGCCTGCCCAGCCCCTTATAATTGATAAAATTCTGTCATGTGTGTCATCTCATTTGGGCTTTAGGGAGGTTACTTTTCCTGCCGAAGGTCACCCGGCCAGCAAGTGGCTGAGACAGGACTGGCTCCAACTTCTCTCATTGTATTCTATCAGACTGCTGGGCAAGCACCAGGAAGGGCTGGGGTTGGATTTGTCCTCCCAAAAGATGTGTTCGAGTCCTAACCCCTGCTACCTGCGAATGTGACCTTATTTGGGAATAGGGTCTTTGCAAGTGTCATCAAGGTAAGATGAGGTCCTACTGGGTTAGTGTGGGCCCGAACGCCAACGGCTGATGTCTCTGTAGGAGGAAGGAGAGGGCGATTTGGACACAGGCACAGAGAGGCATGGGAGAAGGGCAGAGCGAGGCAGAGATGCTGGGAAGAGGCCAGGAAGCCTCCTCTTCTGGAGCCTGCGGAGGGAGTGTGGCCCTGCCGACACCTGGATTTTGGATTTCTGGTCTCCAAAACTGTGAGACAGTAAATTTATGCTGTTTTAAGCCACCCCTTTGTGGTTCTTTGTTATGGCAAACCTGGGAAGTGAATACAGAGGGATAATTTAGATTTGCCCCATTTCTATCACCACATTCCTTACCAGGCAGCATTTCTAGATAAAACCTAGGAAGAGAGAGTTACTATTTATATTTACTGAGCTCCTTCTCTTGCCAGACACTTTATGTAAGTCATCACATTGGTTCCAATTTAGTCCTCAAGGGAAACTCTTGAGATGGGTGTTCTTACCCGGATCACAGATGAAGAGGTGAATATTGAGAGGCCAAGGAACGTCCCCAAGGTGACAGCTGCTACGTGGGGAGCAGGACCCTCGCCTCAACCTGCCCGACTTTCTGCAGCCCGTGCTATTTCTAGCACAGCATGTGCCAGGGATTGAGGGCTCCTGCATGCACGGCAACTCAGAATAATTTGAGTGTAGGCCTGGCATTGCACAGTAACCCCACCAACAAGCTGAAGTCAGGTCTTTGGGGAGCTGATGGGCTTGGGGACGACTCAGTCCAGCAGACCTGGACTCAGCTATGGCTCTACGGCTCCAGAGCTATGAGTCTTGGGCAAGCCACGTAACACCACCTGCTGAATGGGAGCAGTGTTCCCTGGCTTGCAGGATTGCTAATCGTGTATATAAACCGAGTTCAAGCAATAGCAACCCTATTATTCCCTATTTTTCCTGGGAGATTGGGAGAGGAAGCAGAATGATTGGGAGCTCAGGAAGTGCTTTGCTTTTTCTCTACTCCCTGCCCTCCAGACCTCTCACCTACACTCAAGGTGCTGCAAGTAGAACAAACTGCCTCCGAAGTCTTCAGCTACATGTCCCTTGTGCTTCGGGGTAACAGTGGCTTTTATTCTGAGTCACAGGCTTGCCACACACAGTTGCCTGCACAGTGAAGTAGGTCCAAGGAAGGGGTGCCAGATCCTCTGCTGACATGAAAAGCTGGGGCGGGGCTAACAATTAAAGCATGAATGTCAATGCCTCGGGATGTCCAGTGACACGACAGACATAATTCGATTCAGCAACCATGTAATGATCACTTTACTGAGTCAGTGAAGGGACCCGGCTGTATCCCTTAGGGTAAAGTTCAGCTGCAAGTAATAGAGACTTCAAGTAACAATGGCTTGAACGAGAATCCAGTTTATTTCTCTTTCCCCTAAAATCTCAGAGGCAGGTGGTCCAGGGCTGGTAAGGGGTCTCTGCTCTAGGAAGTCTGGATGGACTTAGGCTCCTTCCATCTTGCAGGTCCACCATACATGGTCTCCAGACACAATGTTACCTCATGGTCTAACATGGCAGTTCCAGCTCCAGCCATCAGGTCTACTTCCAGCAGGAAGGTGGAATGGTTGGAGGAGAAAGGCAAAGAGGGCATACCAGCTTTCTCTTAAGGAGGATTCCTGGAAGATACTATGTTTAGATCCCATTTCAGAACTTGGTCATATGACCACACTTAGCTGCAAGGGGAAGTTGGGCGGCTATAAGGACAGCTAAAAATTGGGGATTCTATTACTTTAGAAAAGCAGTGATATGTTTACACTTTTATTATGGACTAGGTACTATATCCTACCTTCTTTGTCTCAATAATTCTGCTAGTTGATTACTTTCATTCCCATTATATAAATGAGAAAACTGATCATCAGAGAGGTTAAGTAACAAGTTCTAGATCACCCAGTAAGAAAGTGGTAAAGCTGGGCTTCAAGGCAAGGCCCGCCTGACTCTCAATCCTGTGCTGCTACCTTCTTTTTTGGAAGGCCTGTGCTAGGGGCAGGGATACCCAAGAAGAATAGAATACCTTCTCTCCTCAACTTATTTAAGAAATGATACAACTGCTATTGTGTGGCTTTTCCAGGTATAAGGAGGTAACTGCCCTAGGTTTTGGATATAATGTACTGTCAACTGCTTTGCCCCGGAATCTATTTCAGACTTGTGTGGAGATGTGTCAGGGTCTCAGCAAGGGGGTGCCTTGACTCCCCTTGGTAAAAAAAGGAAGGGTAGTCACTATCCTGTGTACTGTTCCCAGGCTTCACCCAGGGCCACCAAGTTCAATGCAACTTTACTGAACCCCTTCTCAGGTTCCAGGCACTGTGCTAGATGCACGGCCCAAAGAAACCAGACTAGACCTAGAAGAAATCATGAAAGGAAAGCCTTGATCTTGGCACTGGGCCCTCTCTCTTTGAAGCGTCAGACATTTCTGGTCATTGGCTCCTCATTGCCTGGGCACTGTGTAGGGTGAGAAGGACAGGGCCCAGTTTGCTCAGCTTCTCTGCCAGGTGATACGAGGCTGGTGTGCAGACCAGGCCCTCTCCTGGTGGGTGGCAGGCCAAGTCGTCTCGGTATTGGCCACGCACCTCAGGTTCTAGCAGCTGCGCTCACCTGGATGTGCTGGTGGGCGGGTCCCGTTCAGGAGTGTGGACTGCACGACCAACACAACTGATTTCCCGACAAGTCTGTGCACTGCTGTGGCACTTCCTCGCCTCATGACCCACTGCCCCACCTCAATCCTCATTGCCTAGAGTGTGTGTGCGTGTGTGTGTGTTGGGAGAGCACGGATAGATAGCTTTCTTCTTAAGAACAGCTAATGGGGAGCCGATGTGGCTCAGTGGTTGAGTGCCGGCTTCCCACATATGAGGTCCCAGGTTCAATCCCCACCCCCTGTATCTAAAACAAAACAAACAAACGAAAGAACTGCTAATGTTAATACTTGCCATTTATTGACTGATTACTATACTTCAGTCCCTGGGGAGCCATTTTAACACATATTAGCTCCCCTGCCACATTATAAGGGATGTGGAAACTGAGGCTTTGAGAGGCGGTCATTTGCCCTGGCCTATGGCTAACAGGAAGTAACTGGATCTAAGCCCAGGACCCACCTGGACCCAGGGCTCAGTTCCTGTCCACCTCACTGTACAGCCTCCGGGCTCCTGTATTGTGTCTCTGACATTACCTTGAATCCAATAGACCCTTGTCTGCTTCCAACCACTGCAGTAGGGAGAGACCATGACAATTAACAGGAGCTCACCAGATGGACTGGTCAACACCGTCTCTGTAGGAGGCACACACAGGAGTCAAAGCATAATGTTACAAAAGTTAAAAATATGAGCCAAATATAGTGAGCCTGGGTCCAGGCTGGGGTTAGTTGAAACAAAGGAACCTCCCAAGATGCCCCTCTTGTGTCCCCCTGGTACCTGCTGGGCATGGGTCAGAGATTCATTAATTCAGAGATGAGGGAACCAGAGGGTTGCTTAAAGCTGGTTCACAGGAGTATACCAGAGGCTAAAGTACAGGCATTGAAAGAAAGAATGCTAATTCAGAACTGGCTAATGCTCTGTAGGACAATACAACTTTCTTTTCTACCAGACAGGAATGGTTTGCACCTCTACTGAACAAAAATCATTTGCAACTTATCAACTTTCTGTAAGTTAGCATCTAGCCTCACAGAGTCAATGGAAGATAAGAAGTCAGTTACCTGCCCTTGGCAGCAAATAACTCTCAGGTGTTAGCCAGAGCCCACTTCAGGGACAGCCCACTGCCCCCAGCTGCTGGGAATATCAGCGGGCTGATGGCTCACAGTTCTCACTGGGAATTGCCCGAGGTTCAAGGGAACTGCCTCCCCCAAAGTTACACCCCGCCACCCCTGGGGGTGGCCCTGCACTAGGGCTACTAAGCCAGTCCCCTTTGACTCAATTTGGGACACTTTTAAAGGCCACCCCAGTACCAGCATTCTTCTCCCTAGCCCAGGCCTCACCTCCTGACGGGTGCCTGTGAGTGCGCCCCTCATCCCACTCCCTACCCCCTACCCCCACCCCTGGAATCCTTTGCTTGCAACTTTTTGTCTGGAAGTCCTTTTCCAGGGAGCGCAATCTAAGGGGAGGGCTTGCTGAACAGTGCTCTGGGGCAGGGCTTCCCTACCAGGGGTCCGCGAGCTTGAACTGAAAGTCATAAAAGCAGTGTTCCTGTGGGGGCGTGCTGGTGCGGGTGTGAGAGGTTTATTAAATAACGCACAGTATAGCGTGGACTTAGTAAGGGGTCTGTGGTTCTCACCTGACTGGCGAAGGGGTCCATGGAACAAAAAGGGTGAAGAACCCTGGCGCTAGGAGGACTTTGAGAGCTCCCGAAGCCATCTTTTGCCTTATTTCTAAGTTTTTGGGTAATTTTTCTTAACACAAGTTAGTAAAAATCTGTGGAATGAATAGGCAAGTGTGGGTGGAAAAGGCTCAGTGGAAACCCTCCCCCACACCTGCAAAAACAACTCTGGGGCCTGCCGAGGCGGGGCCAGCATCTGCCTGCAGGCCCGGGAGGGGTGGGGAGCTCAAAGGGGCTGCTCCCGGGCCAGGGTGAGATCCGACCGCAGGCAGCCGGTGCCCGAGATCAAATGAGCTTCTCCACCTCCAGCCAGGAGCCCGAAAGCCGCTTAAATCCTCCGCAGCTTGTTTTGAGTGGAAGCAGCAGCCTGACTGAGAAAACGGCGGGGCTGGGGTGCAAAGCCGCCGGCCCCTCTGCCCGGAGCCCGCCACCCTCGCTGCCCGGAGCCCGCCACCCTCGCTGTCCGGAGCCCGCCACCCTGGCTGAGCACCTCCGCAGGGCCGACAGCGAATGGGAAGGCTACTGCTCCTGCCTTTCTGGGGCAGAAATAAGGTTCCAGAAGGTGCAACTTAAAAATAGAGCTTTCATGAAAGATTCCCTCTTGAACAAGAATGTCACGGAAACATGAAATGTGAACTGGGATCCAATCTGGATTCCACTTGGAGTATTTGGCCATAATTAAAAAAAAAATTCCCTACAAAAGGCATTTTTCAATTTTAGGTGAGCAAGAAAGACGAGCGGGGCTCAATGCCAGTTAGCTTCTTCACTGGGGAGAAAGCTAGTTTTAAGTTTAGGTACTGAGCTGAGTTATTTTGGAGAATAAGCCTGAGTATTGAATGGCTATTTAAAAAAAAAAAGGCAGCAAGCCGTGCAGAACAATGCCTGGGAAGCAGAGGCTCAGATGAGATGTAAATGACCTCCAGGAAAAACCTAATGAGCCATAATTAGCCACCCAGTTTTGGTTTTTTTTTTTTAAATAGAACTGTTGTGTCCTTAGGACTATTGTGGGGCTGGGGTGGGTGTGGAGGGAGTGGGTGGGCTGACAGTACTGTCTGTAGGTGTCTGCATTTAGGACCTGGCTCCAAAGCTTTTTCTCTAGGGGTTCCCCTCTTGCAATGAACAGACTGGCTTCCCATCAACGCTGTGTTCACCTGCAAACAAATCCAAGTTGATAAAAGTAGCAAAATCTGAGGAGTCTCTCCGCTCCCATATGGTACCCCATCCTCAGCTTTTTCTTCCCAGATCATTTTACCACACCGACTAGCAAGGGGGGTGGGGGTGAGGGGTGGGGCTTCTCTTTCCCTTTCCATGGGGACTTGGCAGCCGATCAATAGCGTAAGTGCTCTAGGCTCAAGACCTTTTCTGCAGAGGGGTCCTCTTCCACCCGTGTCCCCTCAACCTCCTTTTCACCTCCGTGGGGCTGCTTGGGCTCCTTTCCAGCTGTGCCCTCTCCCCAGGTGGGTCAGGGGGCCAACTTTGGAGCTATATGACCTCCCAGTGGGTCCAAGTTTTCCACCTCTAGAAAAAGGATCTGGAGGTAGGCACAGGCATATACAGGGCTCCTCTCCACCCCACCCCACCACCCCCACTCCAGGCACGAGAAAGTAAACCCCCAAACATTTGAAGTGGTTAAAGCGGTAACGAGTCACAGTGTTCACTGGGTTTTACCTCTGATCATTTATGAGTGATAACATTAATTGCTATTGTCATCCACAGGTGTGTTTTTTCCAAGATTTGGAAGGAGAGGAAAGAACGCTAAGTCATAAAGTTTCCAGTCCAGTGATTTTTTTTCCTGGTGGAGAGAGACCCAGGGGTGGGGCATCGTCTAGGTGGAAGGAGCTCGTGTGAACAAGGTGGGAGTACACACAGGTGACAGGCAACCCTGGCACAGGTGGGGGCAGCAAGGGTCTGTGCTGGTGGCTGGGGCTGGGCAGGGACCCCCACAGGGATAGGGTCTGGGCCCAGTACTGCCACTGCCAGATCCCAAAAAACCAGGAAAGGGCATGGCAGGAGCCGCATCACCAACCTCGACTGGGGTGCCACTCTGCAGAAACCTGGGGAGCAGGAGCTTGCCTTGAATGGAGTTGGGGTCATGGCAGGGACGGGTCTCTGACTCCCACTTAGTCAATCCCTTGGGAATAAGGTTTCTGACAATGAGGACTCATCCTGGCAGGCAGGCTCCACTGCAGCCAGGAGTCTTAGTAGATTCCAGACTCTCAGGTAGGGTCCCCTACTCATCCTGGCTGGTTCAGGACTCTCCAGGTTTTAGCACTGAAAGCCCTGCCTCCCAGGAACCCCGTCAGTCCTGGGCAAATGCCACATACTGCAGGGCACCCCCCACCTCACCTCCCGCCCCCCAACCCCCAAGCAGCATGTGGGAGGCAGATCTGCCACAGA
>JAQZBX010112308.1:0-10208 GCA_029593785.1 Cabassous unicinctus
CTTTTATTGCATTGAATTCATAAGTTTGTGTCAATTTGTTGCTAATCCTAGTTCACCATAACTAGAAGAGAAATTGGAATTGGGCGTGGCTTTTGCCATAATATAAACCATATATATAGGGCATTTTGGAACTCATATTAATAGAACGTTAGCCATTTGAACTGATTTTTTAGTTTTCATATTTCTTTTTCAGTTTTATTAATTTTGTTTTACTTTGAGTTTTGCTTCCATTTATCTTCAGACACTTATATTGAAACTTTTTCAGCTCTCATTGTTTAAATTTTAGTAACTATTTTTCCTTCTAAGATTGTTTCTTATAGCATTTTCATCTTGTTTTATGAATACAGTATCATTTGTTCTCCTTCTGATGACATTAAATCTTCATTTTATGGGGGCTGTCTTCCACTGCTCATGAATTGCCTCTGTTTCCTATGAGTTCTTTATTAAATTGTGCGTTTGATTTGGCACTCTATCTTTCATTTTAGAGAATTCCCTCAAGTATCTGCTGGCCCACTCATGTTAAACAATTCTTGAGAAATTTTGAATCTTCATTCTTATCTGATCAAAATGTGAACTGGGTATTTTGTCATAGAACACTCAATTTGGGGAACGATTTCCCTGTAGATGTTGTTTCTCCAGAAGAAAATTCTCCAGTAGCCACTGAAGGGTGGTTATTGGGCAGTTAGTATTCTGGGTGTAACATGAGGGAGAGGGACTAAGGACCTCTAATTTCATTAAATCGACTTTTAGTTAATATTCCTATGTCTAGCATTTGTTAAATCTTTGCCTTCACCTGTGAAAAGTATTCTCAGGTCTTGAAATCCTCTCATTCAAATTCTCCATTCCTTTATTCCACAGATATTTATTGGGACTTATGATGTATCAAGTTTAAATAAAAAACATAAATTCCTTCCTATGTGAGTTTTCATTCCAACAGGTAGAAGCATTTCATAAGCAACAAACATCATAATTTATGCTATAGTATTTTTCTGGATGGAATCATAATAAATGTATTAAATAACCATTACATAGAAGGAATGTATTATCAATGTTATGAAAAATGAGCAGAATAACAGTAATTAGAATAGGATGTTGGGAAGGGGGGTGTAATTTTAATGGGATTTCCAGGGAGGCCCTCATTAAGAAGGGATTGTGGCAGTTTGAGATAGATTTATGAGTCCCCAAAAGAGAAAGATTATGTTTCTCTTCCTATTCCTATTCCTCCAGGTGTGATACACTTTGATTGCATTAAATTCAGCTGATGAGCCTTTGATTAAGTTATTTTATAAGATTGCTTTAGGGCAGGGGTTCTTAACCTTTTTTGTTCCACAGACCCATTTGCCAGTTAGGTGAAAGCCATCGACCCCTAACTAAGTCCACACTATACTGTGTATTATTTAATAAATATATCACACCTTCACCAACACATTCCCACAAGAATAATGTTGTTGTTGTTTTTTAATTTAAATTCAAGCTCATTGACCCCTTGTAAAGAACCCATTCTTTAGGGCATTTGATTAAACTACATCAGTAGTTGTGACTCAGGTTGAGTCACCACCCCCTTGCTGGGTCTGTGATAAATGGACACTCACTCAGACACAGGAAGAGAGAGAGCTCTCATTTTTGATCCTGTCATGTGACAGAAAGGAGAAAGTTAAAACAGCTGAGGCCCTGGGGAGAGATGAGACATTTTCCTCATAGCTTACAGCTGAATTTGGGAAGAGAGCAGAGTAGCTGGACCTGAAAGAGGAAGCCCAGAGGGAAGGAGAGACCAGGCAGAGATCACCCTCCATCTTGCTTCAACACATGGCAGCTGACTTTGGTGAGAAAGCATCTCTTATGGTGCCTTGAGTTGGGCTTTTCATGCTTGGAACTGTAAGCTTTTACCCAAATAAATTCCCCATCATAAAAGTGAACAGATTTCTTTTACATTGTATCTGTATCCCTTTGCCAAAAAAGACAGGGATGATAGAGAAAACACTTGAAGGGGTGAAGGAATTAGTCCTGTAAATATGTGAGAAAAAGTATTCCAATTATATAGGACTGAGGAGTGGAGCATTCCTGGCATGTACATGGAAAAGAATAAAAAAACATTGTGGAGGGACCCCAATTAGTAATTGAGAGCTTAGGGTGAGATGGAGTGCAGAGGGGAAGTGGTGTCAGGTTGGATTGAATCCTCCTGGCCATTTTTTCTTAGAGAAGTTGTGGGATTATAAACAATAATGCATAAAGTATAGGATTTCCATATACCACCTCACTATAAACACCCTGATTTGCTGTGGTACATTTGTCACAGTTGATGGAAGCACATTTTAAAAATTGTAGTATTATAGTCCATGATTTAACTTAGGGTTCACTGTTTGTGTAGTATAGGCCTATGGATATTTTTAACAAATATATTCTATTGCCATGTATACAACCTCACATTCCCCCTTTTAACTACATTCAGATATATATTTAAGAGCTCTTAATTACATTCACAGTGTTGTGCTACCACCACTACCATCCATTACCAAAACATTTATTTACATTGTTCCAAATAGGAACTCTGTTTAGTTTTAAGTCTTAACTTCCCATTTAAGATGTTAACATCCCCAAATAACTACTGGCTATCTTAAGTATTTTGGATTTCATCCTGAATGAGATGGAAAGCTGATGGAGTTTTTTGAAGTTATTGTATGACTTATTTTAAAATGCCTTTGGCTGCTGTATTGTGAATAAAATATATGGACTGATGTTGGAAGCAGGGGAGCAGACTGAATCTCATGCAGGTATCCAGTAGAGATGATGATCGTCAGGAAAAGAATGGTACCATGGAGATGGTAAGAGACTTAGAGTTGATTCATATAATACCACAATGCCACCTGAAAATTTATATCACTTTTCAGACAAGTCCTTTTTGATATGACTTTTTTCTACCCTGAAACACAATAAATATATATAATAAGTAAAACTTGACATTAGAGTTTTAGGCAAAGATATATGCATTATTTGCATGGCATAATAGTTTCTTCTTAGAAAATATGAAATATGATGTAAAACATGTAGAAATTGCTCTCTCTGTTTGAATGAACCCAAAATATTTTATGCACAAGTGAGAGGATAAGGCAGCCTCTATAATACTCTTCAGTCTGTGGTTTTCCTGGGATATTTCTCCATAGTTTGAAGAGTTCTCTTTAAAACCCAAGGAGGTTGAAAACTTGGTGAAGGAAATAGGGCAAAAAAGGAAAAAGGAATGAATACAATAAAAATTCATAAATGTACATTTCAGAAGTATTATATCCATAATGTTATGTTACCCTCACTAATAACCATTACCAAAATTTTTCATCAGATCAAACACAAACTCCATACCCATTAAGCAATACCTCTCCATCTCCCCCACCACAGGCCCTAATAACTTCTTATCAACTTTCTGCCAGTAAGTATTAGTTTATTCTAGATACTCATGTAAGTTCAATCATAGAATATTTGTCCTTTGTAGCTGGTTATTTTGTTCAGCATAATAGTTTCATTTATCTGCACTGTGGCATGTATCAGAGTTTCATTCCTTTTTTTGACTGTTACTCCATAGAGTATATATATATATATATGTATATATACACCATGTTCCACTTATCCTTTCATCCTTTGATGGACACTTGGGTTGTTTCCACCTTTGGGTTTTTTTAAATAATACTGATATGAACATTCATGTGTAAGTATCTGTTAGGGACTCTGTTTTCTTTTCTTTTGAGTATATACCTAGAAGAATGACTGCTGGTCATATGGTCATTCTATGTTTAAATTTTTAAGAAATTACCAAACTGTTTTCCACAAAGGCTGCATATTTTTACCCTTCCAGTCACATTATTCTTAGCCATTTTTTTCTTTTGTAAACATAAAAGTCATAGAACAAAATGGTCAATTTAAACAGTAATTATAAAGCGAAGACACATATAATTGAAAATATTGCCAATATCTCACATCCATCCCAATGGACAATGCTTTACTTTTCCCAGAAATTATCACACTACTGACATAATAGGAATTGCATTCTTGTTTTTATCTTTTAACTACCTTTTAAAGTAGCTATACAGTATTGAAAAATATTTCCTGTTTTTTAACTTTATATAGGAAGTGCCTTATATATTTATTTGTGCCTTGCATTTTGCTCTTTTATTCTGTTACCATATATAAAACCTAACATTTCCACATTTAACCACATTAAAATATATTATTCAGTCATGTTAATTTTGTTCACAATATTGTGTTAAAATCATCAGCATCCATTACCAAAATTTAAACACCATCCCAAATAGAAACTCTGTACATTTTAATCATTGACTCCCTATGCCATACCTCCACCCTGATAATCTACATTCTAAATTCTGATTCTATGAGTTTGATTACTTTACTTGTTTCATATCAATGAGATGATACAATATTTGCCCTTTCTTATTTGGTTTATTTCACTCAATATAATGTCTTCAAGGTCAATCCCTGTTGTTGTCTGTATCAGAACTTAATTCCCATATGTGGCTGAATAATATTCCATTTTGTGTATATACCACATATTGTTTATCCATTCATCAGTTAATGCACACTTTGGGTCCTTCCGTCATTTGCAATTGTGAATCATGCCACTAAGAACATGGATGTGCAAATATCTGTTTGAGTCCTACTTTCAGTTGTTTTGGCTATATACCCATGACTGTGATTGTCACGTCAAATGGTAATCCTATACTTAAATTTCTGATGAATTGTCAAATGTCTTCCACAGTGGCACTATTTTACATTCCCACCAATAATGAATGAGCATTCCCATTTCTGCATATCCTCTCCAACACATGTAATTTTCAATATTTGAAATAGTAGCCATTCTAGTGGGTGTGAAATGGCATCTTGTGTTTTTTAATTTGCATTTCCCTAATAGCTAAGCATCTTTAATGGCTGAGCATCTTTTCATGTGCCTTTTGAAGCATCTTTAATGGCTGAGCATCTTTTCATTTGTATATTCTCTTTGTAGAAAAGTTTATTCAAGACTTTTGCCCACTTTTTAAATGGTGTGGTGGTTTGGAGCTATATGTATCCCAGAAAAACATGTTCTTAAACTTAATCCTTGTAATACCAAGAAATTGCTTAAACCTTTTAATACCAAGAAATTGCTCTCTCTGCTCACTAGTTACTGATACCCACCACCCAATCTCACAATAGGCAGCAGTGGAATACAGCCATTGCCATAGCTTGCTGGTGCCAGAAAGAAAAACATATAAACCTGGTTCTCCAAGATTGAAGGGGATACAGCACAGGCCCAGAGCTTCCCTCTGCTTTTGATTAGTTTCTTTGGATCACTGGGGGCACTGATGTGAGGGCAATTATTGTTCCAATGCCTCCCCTTTGCCAACAAAGGTGGCTGAGGAGACCTAAATAAAGACTGTTTCCTCAGAGCTGCAGAAGACAGTTGCATTGCATTTGCTAGAAAGGTGCCAAGTCAAGAAAGTCTAGCTTTGGGAAACCATGGATGAAGCTCCTGGCATACGTTCTGGACCCTGCCTGACTCTCTACCCTGAAAGCTACTCTGGCTAGTGCTGGTTTTGTGGTTCCTGGCCTTGATCTGGCTGGAAAAGACTTACTTAGGAAACTCCTATCTAGCATATCCCTCCTCCCAGAATTTGCCCTATAGGCAAAAGAAGTTTTCATACAACTAAAGCAGTGTGAAAAACAAGTGAGGCAGGCAGCCTGGGGCAAAGAGTTACCTGCTTTAAATCCTACAGTGGAATAACTGTGGAAGGAAGAAAATCTGTCTCCTGAAAAGTCCAGGGGGCATTCAAATCCTTGTAAAAAGAGGAACTCCTTAGGAAAGGGAAAAAAATACAGAAACAGCAATGAAGACCAGACTTCTCTGGACATACCAGACAAAGACTTTTAAAAAATGTTATTCAATATGTTCAAGAAGATGTAGGAAAATACAGAGGAAGAACTAAGGTTAAAATATTTATAAAGAACCAAACAGAACTGCTGGAGTTGAAGACCACAATAATTAAAATGCAAATTTCCCAGGAGGGTCTCAAAGCAGATTGGAGCTGGCAGAAGAATGAATTCATCAATTTGAAGATAAGAAAATTAATGAGTAAGGCTGATGAACAGAGAGAGAGAGATGAATTATAAAAAGGGAAAACAGCCTAAGAGTCCTGTGGGATATCATCAAGTGTACCAATAGACACATTATGAAATTCCCAGGAGTAGGAGAAAGAGAGAAAGAGGCAGAATGAATATTCAAATATATAGTGACAGAAAACATCCCAAAATTAGCAAAAGATATGAATATGCATATCCAAGAAGCCAAGGGAACAGCAAACTATATAAACATGAAGAGAAATATTCTATTTCATTCTAATCAAACTGTTAAATGCAAAAGAGAGTTCTGAAAGCTGCAAAAGAAAAACAATAAATTGTGAAAAAGGGAGCTCCGATGCCTTTGAGTGCTCATTTCTCATAAGAAACCATGGAGGCAAGAAGGCAATTGGTTGAAATAATTCAAGTGCTGAGAGAAAATAACTGCCAATGAAGAATTTTATATCTGGAAAGACCTTCTTTCAAAAATGAGGGAAAGATTATGACGCTCACTAATAAACAAAAGCTGAGGAACTTTATCACCACTTTACTTGCTAAAAGGAGTTATACAGACTGAAAGGAAAGGAAACTAGACAGTAGTTCAAAGTGGCATAAAGAAATAAACTCATCAGATAAAGCAAACCATAAGGATAATTATAAATGAGAGTATTGTTGTGTTGTATTTTTAGTATGTAACTCCTCTTTTCATACACTAAAGGTGTTAAAATGCAAATGCAAAGAAAATAATGATAAATCTATGCTTTTTATTTTAAAAATGTACAATGATATAAGTTGTAACAAGTACAAAAAAAGATAGAGAAATGGATGGGTATAGGAACATTATCTGTATGTTATGGAATTCAAATTGGTATCAAATCAAATATGACTGTTACATATTTAGGGTGCTAAATTTTAACTCATGGTAACCATAGGAAAATACATGAAAAATAAACCCAAAAAGAAATGAGAAGGTACTTATTATAGTATAATACAGTCAAATCAAATGAATATGAAATTCATATATGAAGGTGGATATTAATGGAAGAATTAAAGGATGAAATAGGCATAAGACTTACAAAGACTAAAATAGCAAAATGACAGAAGTAAGTCCTGCATTATAAGTAGTTATTTTAAATGTAAATGGAATAAACTCTCCAGTCAATAGACAGAGATTGGCAGAATGGATAAAATAGTATGTCCCAACCATATGCTGTTTACCGAAGACTCACCTTACTATTAAAATATATAAGTCGGTTGGAAGTGAAAGGATTAAAAACACACCATACAAGTATAAAACAAAAGAGAACTGAAGTAGCTATAATAATATGATAAAATAAATTTTAATTCTAAAACTGTTACAAGAGACAAAGTTGGCTATTATATACAGATAAAGGTGTCAACGCAGCAGAAAGGTACAATAATAAATATATGTGTGCCTAATAGCATGGCACCAAAATATAAGAAAGAAATACAGATTTGAAGGGAGAAGTGATGGTTCTACATTAAGAGTTGGAGCCTTTAACACACTGCTTTCAATAATGGATAGAATATTTTGGCAAATGATCAGTAAGGAAATAGAAAACTTGAACAATACTCTAAATCAACTAGATCTCCTGGGCATGTATAGAACACTTCATGCAACAGAATGTACATTATTCTCAAGTGCACATGGTTCATTTTTGAGGATAGGACCATGTCACAAAACAAGTCTCAATGAATGCAAAATACTGAAAGTATAGAATGTACCTTCTCTGACCACAGTGAAATGAAGCTGGAAATCAATAACAGAGGTAGAAATGGAAAATTCACAAATATGTGGAAATTAAACAATGTACTATTCAACAATGAACAGGTGAAAGAGCAAATAACAAGGGAAATTAGAAAATATCTTGAGGTAAAAGAAAATGAAAATACAATATATCAAAACTTAAGGGATTCAGGAAAGATAGTGCTGAGAGAAAATTATAGCTTTGAATACTAACATTAAAAAAGAAGAAAGAGGGATTGTGGCTGAAAGGGGTAGTTAAGTATGTAAATGTGAATTGAAAGAAAGCTAGAAAATAATCCAGGGACTGAATAACCAAGAGAACCTGGAGGAGAATGACGGTTGTGGTTAACAATAGAAATACAAGCATGTTCCTCTGTAAATTAGAACAAATGAATATCACTATTATAAGGTGGTAAGAATATAGTGATGCAAGGTAAAAATACAATTAATAAAACTTGTGTACTATAATTAACAGCAATATTGTAATATTCTTGCACCAATGTCAAAGAAGGTGCTGTATCAATGCTAAGGGTCACCAATGAGAAGTATGGGATTTTTTCTTTTGGAATAAGGAAAAAGTCAAAGGTTTACTGGGCAATGATTATACAACACTGTGAAGAAAGTGAGAGTCACTGAGTGTACACTTTGGATAGAATGTACAAGCATGGGACTGTGTAACACAATGAACCATGTGGTGGAAGATGGATTGTGGTTAACAGTACAAATATGAGGGTGTTCTCTCATGACCTATAAGAAATGTACAATGCTAATGCTGTGTTAACTATAGCAGGTGTATGGAAAAAATATACCAATGGTACACTATGGACCATGGTTACTTGTAATAGTCCAATCATGTTCTTTCAAAATCTGTAACAAATGTTCCACAACAGTGTAAGTTGATTGTGGATGGGTGATGTATGGGAATTCTGCACATTATGTATGATTGTTTTGTAAGCTCATAACTTCTCTAATAAAAATTTTTAAAAAAAGAAGAAAGATTTCAGAATAGAGAGCTATCCTTAAAACTAGAAGAACTAGTAATAGAAGGACAAAATAAACCCAAAAGGAGCAGAAGGAAGGAGAAATAAGAAAGCTTGAGATGGAGGTAAATTAAATGGAGAACCAAAAAACAATATAGGTCATCAACCAAAAAAAAATCAATAAATTTGACAAACCTTTAGCTAGACTGACAAAGAAAAATAAGATAGGGCAAAACTAACTAAAATCAGAAATGTCATTATTACTGTCCCTTTTACTTACCACAATGAAATAAAAAGGACTTTAAGAAGATTCTGTGAAAAACTGAACACCAAAAAATTAGATAAGCTAGATAATTGGACAAGTTCCTAGCAACATGCAAACTACCTAGATTGACTCAAGAAGATACAGAAAACATCAACTAATCATTAACTAGTAAAGAGATGAGTCATCAAAAACTTCCCAAGAAAGAAAAGCCCAGGACCATATTACTTCACAGAGGAATTTTACCAAACATTCTAAGAAAAATTAGGACCAATCCAGTTCAAACTCTTCCAAAAATTGGAAGAGGAGTCTAATGGTTTGAAGCTGTATGTACCCCAGAAAATTATGTTATTCATGATAATCCACTCCTGTGGGGGTAGACCTATTGTAAGCAGGATCTTTGTGAGTAGGATCTTAAGTTATGATGTGACTCACCTCACTCAGGGTAGGTACTAATCCTCTTACTGGAGACCTTTTGAAGAGAATGAAATTCAGAAAGAGAGAAAGTGATGGAAGCAAGAAGCTGAAAGCAGGGACACCCAATAGAGAAGGGAGATACCAGCAGACGTATCTTCCTCTAGGTCTTTCTTGGCTGCTGCACAGTGTTCCACTGGACTCTAGAATTCTTAAATAGTTGATTCTGACAGTTCCTCACTGTTTAATAGTTAGTTTTTCTGTTTGAGTGACTGATTCCTGGAGGTCTCTACTCTACCAACTTCCCATAATTCCCCCCATATGCATGTATTTTTGCATGTATCATTGTGTACACATGCCCAGGTTTCTCTAGGGAAGTTGTTGGCATATTTGTTGGACCATATTGTATGCAATTATTCAACTTTGTTACAAAATGCCAAAATGACTTCTAAACAGTTACAGAACTATGTCATCCCAATGACAGTGTATGATAGTATGTACTGCTTCAAATCATTTTTGCACATCAAGTTGTCTGCTTTTAAAATTTTGGTAAATATTGAATGTATGTATATGCAATTGTATAATTTTAAATAAATTTTAATTTAGATTTCCCTCTGAGCACCTTTCTTTTATGAACTGACTTCTGTTATGAAGTATTTGTTCAATTATCTTGCCCAATTTTCCTATA
>JAQZBX010112309.1:0-10218 GCA_029593785.1 Cabassous unicinctus
TTTTTTTTTTTTTTTTAGGAGGTATGGGGGATTGAATCCAGGACCTCGTACATGGGAAGCAGGTGCTCAACCACTGAGCTACATCTGCTCGACAATGAGAGTTGGTTTTTTCATTTGTTTGTTTCTTTTGTTTTGTTTTTAGGAGGTACTGGGTATCAAACCCAGGACCGTGTATATGGGAAGTAGGTGCTCAACCACTTGAGCTACATCTGCTCCCCTATTGCCTATTAATAATTTTTGTCTATTTATTATTTGTCTCCCCAAGTAGAATGTCAGCTTCCTGAGGGCAAGTGCTTTGTCAAAGCTTAGAACAGTGCCTGGATATAGTAGATGCTCAATAGAATGGTAGAAAACAAATGAATGAATAAATGAATCCCAGGCAGTCCTAGGGCTTAAGGCATTTCATTACTTCTTGGCAGCAGGAATTTGTGGATCTTCATTATAATTCTCCTCCATCATTCTCTGCTTCCTGCTATTTCCAGGCAATTCTCTCCCTAAGTATTCCATAGAACGTTCCTCTCACAGCTTCTGCTGACTCATAACCATGGCTTACTCATAACCATGGCTTACTCACTAACCCCCTCACACCACAACCATCTCTCTTGATGCATCTGTCCCCCTTCTGCTCCCTCGGACAAATTCTGAATTCTCCTTGACTTTCCAGTTCAAACTCCAGAGGCAGAGAATCTGATTGGGCCAGTCCATTCCCCTTTTAGGCAGAGATTTTCCAACCTTTGACTCATCAGGGTCAGATGTCCAAAGGCCCAGAGCACAGCAATCTGGACTTCACTCAACAGAGGCGCAGGTATACAGACTTTAGCCTAAGGGCTAGCTGAGTAATTTGTGCTTTAGGGAGATACTGATGGCTTCTGAGCAGAGCAGTGATTGACCAGAGATATGTTTTCAGAAGATAACCTTGGCTACTCTCTCAGTTTTGCTAGGCTGCTATCACAAACACCACAAACTGGTTTTTGGTTTAAACAAAGGGAATTGATTGACTCATGGCTTCAGAGGCTAGAGGCTGGCTTCCTCCTGGGGCCAGTAGCCTTCTGGTTGGCTCTCTGGCAATCTTGGATTCTTTGACTTTTCCATCACACTCGGGTTCCTGCTGACTTCAGGCTCCTGGCTCCTTTCTGTAGCTTTCTCCCTCTATGTCTGAATTTCTTCTGCTTATAAAGGACTTCAGTAATCCAGATTAAGATCCAATTTAATTTGATGTTAACTCAAATTAACATCTTCAAGAGGTCCTATTTACAATGGGTTCCCACCCACAGGAATGCAGATCAAGACCAAGAACATGCCTAAATTGGGGTGCATAATTCAACCCACCACAGCCACCATATGAATGAGACCATTTAATGGCGGTGGAGGATGGCTCATCCAAGACCTATGAGGAAGCTGTGTTCGTTTCCCAGGGTTGAGGTAACAAATTACCACTCAGTTGGTGGCGAAATACAACAGAAATTCTTTCTCTCACAGTTCTGGAGGTTTGAACTCAGGTGAAATCAGAAACTTGAAATCAGGTGCCAGAAGGGCTGTGTTCTCTGCAGACTCTAGGAGGGGACCCTTCATCACCTCTTCCTAGCTTCTGGCAGCTACCATAAATCCTCGGCGCCCCTTGGCTTGCAGCAGCACAACTCCAATCTCTGCCTCCATCTTCACGTGACCTTCTCCCCTCTGTGTCAGTGTCTCTTCTCCTCTTCCTTTAAGGACACCGGTCATATTGGTTTAGGGCTCACCCTACTCCAATATGACCTCATTTTAACTTGATGACATCTGCAAAGACCTTATTTCCAAATAAGGTCAGAATCACAATCCTGGGGGTTCAGGACATCAACCTATCTTTTACCATAACAGGAGCCATGGTAAGGGAGAGCTGATGAAGCCTCAAACCAAGGTAATGTCAGTGAGAGTGTGGGAGGAGAGGGCAGGAACAGGCAGGTCTTGAACCTGAAGGTGTCCTCCAGGCATGTGAGGTTGGCATTCAGCAGAAAGGCTGGGCCTAGACACCTAGTTCTGCCAGTCACCAAGACCTTAGTTAAAACTGCAGGGGTGTAGTGTGACAAGAGATAAGCCAAGATGGCTATGTGGGGAATTCTCTTACATGTAAAGGACAGATGAAAGAAGAAAAACAACCAATTAGCTGCAGTGCAAATATTTATATAGACAGTAGAAACTCAGGAAGCCACAGTGCCCCATAAAAATGGGGAAGCAGTACCCCTACTTACCTTCTTGTTGTCTGAAGCACAGATCCAGAGAATCCCACCCTGTTCCATCCCCCAAGTTTCCAGTCTGACTGTTTTCCCACACATATTAATGATACTTCTTGGGAATTCACAATATTCTAAAAATACATCAGCTGGGCTGCAGTGCCACAATTAGTGGAGCTGCTGTCCGAGGAAACCCTCATCACCATTTTGCTTAGATCAGAGAGCGGATTAACTTTGATGTCTGTCTGAACCCTGTGCCAGACACCACCGGCGGTCTGCTCCCTGCAAGCACTCAATCTTCACATCCAAGGGAAGAAGGAGAAAGTGCCGGATGGGAGACCAGACCAATTTTTTTTCTGATTGAGATAAAAATATGCACTCTAGGATTCCTGACATAGTTGACTTGCATCCTGTCTCTCTCTCTCCCTTTGTACAAATGCCTTCCCCCAGCCCCAACTTCCTTTGGCTTTCACAGACATTCGCACAGCTAGGAGGCTCCCAGCCCTTTGTCTACGCCATGGGTTGGAGTTAATGATGTTCATTTCTGGATCCATTAGAACTCCTGGTGGCATGCAACTGAAACAGACTCTGACTAATTTAAGCACAAAGGGAGTTTGCTGGAAGGATGTGGGGTGGCAGCAAGGCGGGAACAGCCAGGGAAGCTCCTAGGATTCAGGTAAATGGAAGATGCACAACAATCTCATCAGGATACTAGCTGTCTTTCCTACCGTTATCGCCCTCACGAGAAAGAGAACAATTGGACCAGGATAGATCATTTGCACCCGCAGGCAACACAAGCTTGCTGACTTTGCCAGGCAGTTAAGAGCAGACCTCTGGCACCAGACAAGCTGGGTTTGAATCCTGGCTCTGCTGCTTACTAGCCATATATTTTAGTTTCCAGGAAGACCATGAAATGGGATGGCTTAAACAGTGGTAATTTTTCAGCTTACAGTTTTGAGATTGTGAAAATGTCCAAATCAAGGCATCATCAAGGCAATGGTTTCTTTCCGAAGACCGGCTGCCAGCTGTCCTGGACTCCTCTGCCACATGGCAAGGCACATGGCAGCATCTGCTGGTCTCTCCCTTCTCTTCGAGGTTTTGTTCATTTCAGCTTCTTGCTTATGTGTCTTTCTCTCTCTCTCTCTTTCTCTGTATTCATTCCATTTATAAATGACTCCAATAAGAGGATTAAGACTCATCCTGAATGAGGTGGGTCACACTTTAACTGAGCTAGTACCTATAAAGGTCCTACTTACAATGGGTTTCCATCCATAGGAATGGATTAGTTAAGAACATGTTTTTCAGAAAAAAAAAAAAAAAGTCCATGTTTTTCTGAGGTACATACAGCTTCAAACCACCACACCATGTGATCTTGGGGGAGCCATTCTTGCCATGCCTCAGCTTCCCCATCTGAAAATGGGGATAGGGTACCTAACCATGGGTGCTGGTGAGTACTGATTGTGAAAACCTATGACGACTAGAACAGGACAAGTGCTCTGCAAGCCCTTAATATTAGAATTGCCTCGAGGTGCATGGGGTCCCAAACTTACAGTCCAACTGAGAATGCCAAGGTGAAAGGTGATCTCCTGAAAACAAATCAGGTGCTAGTTTTCCGGAAGCCTGAGAGGCCAAAAAGAAGTTACCATTCACCGCCACGTCTTATCCCTCTGCCAGGCTGTAGACACCACGAGGACAACAGATTGTGTTGTTTTACTCACTGCTGTATCTACCAGGCCCCAAAAAGTGCCTGGCATGCTGGGCCTGGCTCAGTGACCCTTTGTTGAGTACAACATGAGTGCTGACCAATTCCTTTTGGTGTTCTCAAGCATCTTTTACTGTGCTTTGCTGGGAGGAGGCACGCAATAAGTGTTTGTTGGTTGAATTACACGTCAGTGGGGAAATAAAAATCGAAGAGTGTGGTTTTCTCAGAAATGGAGAAAACACTGTGATCTAAGAGATGAACTTGCATTTGATGAACTTGCATTTGTAGTTCATCTCTTAGACTCGGTAGCAGGCAGGTGATAAGTAGCTGCTTTTTTGGTGCCATGTTGCTAAAAATCTGTACAAATGACATAGATGGGCTCATCATGTTTTGCTGGTTGGATTAAAGTCTTTAGATCAGCATGAAAGGGACAGAGAAAACACAAGTCACTTGCAACAACACCCTGAAGAGGGGGGTGGCTCATCTGCCACATTCGTCCTGTGCCCACCAGGAAGCCCAGATCCCTGGCATGCTCCATACAGAGGCCCCAAATGTAACCACAGCATGTGGTTTCTCGTCTTCTCTCGGCTCCCCTTCTGCTGTACTGACTTCATCCTCGGTCTCTAAATGGTGGTTCCCAGCAGCTCCAGTCTCATTCTCTCAAGCTCAAATCCTGGCTTTCTAGCAGCTGGCTGGGATGGATTGTGGTTGGCCCAACTTGGGTCATGAGACCAGGAAGACGCAATGAGCACACCTGAATCCTGTGCCAAGAAATCCCTGTGGCTAGGAAGCTTGGTTAGGCTTGGTTAAAAGCTTATGTCTCAGAGACGGGAGAAGGATTGTGTAGCAGTTTGATATTATTGATGAATTCCAAAAATAAATATTGGCTTATGTTTGTGAACTGGTCTTTTCCTCTGGGCATATTAGATTATATTGGATTCAGAAGTTTCACTTTTACTTGATTGGGCCACATCAGTAGGACATTGACTCCCCACCCCCTTGGTGGGCAGGGACTCATAGAGAAACTGCACTGCAGAGAAGCGAGTTTGGAGTTTTAATGCTGGAGCCCCAGGAAGTAAGCACAAAGAGGAGCAGAGTAGTTGAGCCCAGAGAGAATCGAACCCTGGGGAGAGAGACCGAGCCAGTTGCCTGATAGTCTACAGCTGGCCTTGTGGAGAGAGCAGGGCAGCTGAGCTGGGAGAGAAACAGCCCCGAGAAGAAAGGATCCCAGGAAGCCTGAACTCTTGGCAGACATTGGCAGCCATCTTGCTCCAACACGTGGCAACAGACTTTGGTGAGGGAAATAACTTATGCTTTATGACCTTGTGACTGTAAGCTTCTACCCCAAATAAATACCCTTTGTAAAACCCAAAGAGTTCTGGTATTTTGCATCAGCACCCCTTATGATGACTAATACAGATGGTGTTGGGGGACTACTTACTCCATGGACTGAGAGAGGGAGGGGAATGGTTTGCCAAAAGATATTTGGGGTACTGTTAACAGTAAAAAGGGAAGTGGGTGCTGGACTGCTAAAATGACAAATGTGTCCTCCCTCTGGGTATTTCATATCATGTGATATAAAGCATGTTTCACAGGTTCCCTCTTTTCCATGAAGTCTTCCGTCCTCACCCTTACAAGCCCCTCCAAGTGCCTAAGCAGCAATTGTCTCCCCCTACCCTCATCCATCTTCTCCTCTTCACTTCTGTAGTCTGCAGGACTGTGTCACTCATCTGCAACAGACTGCATCGGGTCATTACTTAGCTTTTTATGTATAGGTCCTGTCTCTTCATCTATGTGGCAGGATCCTGGAGAGCAGGGGTCGTGTCTTATTCATCTTTGTGTCCCCAATAGCACCTTTTTAAAAAAGATTTATTTTACTTATCCCTCCCTTCCCCTCTCGTTTTGCACTCGCTGTTTGCTCTCTGTGTCTGTTCCTTGTGTGCTCTCTGTGGCTGCTCGTCTTCTTTTTAGGAGGCAAAGGGAACTGAACCTGGGATCTCCCATGTTGGAGGGAGGTGCCCAATGGCTTGAGCCACCTCCCCTCCCACGTGTGTCTCTTGTGTTTCCTCGTGGTTATTCTTTGTTGTGTCATTTCGTTGCATCATCTCCCTGCACCAGCCCATCGGGTCAGCTCGCTGTCTTGCTCGTCTTCTTTAGGAGGCACCCAACCGAACAGGACCTCCCATGTTCGGGAGGCGGGTGTCCAAATGCTTGAACCACATCCACTCTCCACCCCATAGCACTTTGACTGGTGTTTGGGGCATGGCAGAAAGTCCATGCATGTGCTGACAGGTCAAACAACCGATTTATATGCTTCTGGAAACACAGAGGTAGATGGTAGCTTGATTGGACTATAAAACTACCAAAAAAAGAGGAAAACTGGGCTCTCCTCATAATTTCTCAAAGATCTTAGATCTTTATTTGGACTAAATAATGCTTCTGGGTCAAGATAAATATTCTCTTTGCTCCCCAGCGCCAGCTGCTGCTATCATCCTTATTTATAGAAGACTGAGAAAAGGTCCAAGGAATCTTAGTCTGGGCTGCTCAGGAGGACGGGAAGGGAGGTGAGGTGAAAAGGGTGGAGGATGGTGGTCAGAGGAAGAGGAAGCATGTGTGGTCTTGGGTGGCCCACATCCCACGCAATAAGGCAGGACCCTGAGGTGGGACTGGCTGTTGCTCTCTGCCTTGCACCGATCCCTGTCTAGTCCCTCCTCATCCTCATGCAACCCTGTCATCCCAAGGAGGAGAAAAGGAAGAGAGGAAGGGAGGGAGAAACTGAGTCTGTAAACATCTACCCATAGTTTGGATTTCCTCCTCCCCCCAGACGGCTCCCTCGTCTGTTTGTTCATTGTTTTTGCTCCTTGTGTGCTAGTTGTCTATTTGTTTCTTCTTTGGGAGGCACCGAACAGAACCCCAGGGACCTCCCATGATGTGGGAGGCGGGCGCCCAACCGCCTGAGCCACATCTGCTCCCCATAGCCTGGATTTTGAATCAACATTCCTCTCAGGCAAGTCTTGATCCGGGAGCCCATATGGCCCAAGTTTCCCACAAACTGCCCTCAGGAAGTCCACGTGATTTGTCCGAGGCGGCGCAGCCGAGCTGTTTCCCTCACCTGTCAAAATGGGCCTACTGCTAGGAGGATTAAATGAGCAAGCGCGGAGAGCATCCGGCTCGTGGTAGACCTTCACTAAGTCATAAACAATAGGGAAAGAACGAGAGAGCGTGCCTGGTAAAGGACGGCTTGCAAAGGGAGTCTAGAAAGTGGTAGGAGAGGCGGCTGAGGGAGACACCTGGCCGACAGCAGTGAAGGGGGCAGAAGACAGCTTGCGGGAACCCAGCGCAAGAGAACCTCCACGCACAAGCCGCCACCTGCACTCCGACGGCGCAGGGCGTGGGGAAGGAGCGCGGGGGAGGCGGTGCTTGGCGTCCCGGGCCCCGCCCCAGCCCCGCCCAAAGCCCCGCCCCGGCCCCTTCGAGGCTCCGTCCCGGCTCCCCGCCGGGCCGGGCCCTCCTCCTAGCTCCGCCCCCAGAGCCCGGAAGCGAAAGCCGCTCAGACTCTCTCCAGCCGGGTCACGGCTCGGCAGACGGGAGCGGGGATTCCGAGAGTGACGGGTGCTTGGTGGGTCAGGGTTGTCCCTCGCCCAGCGCCATGTCCCGCAACCTGCGCACCGCTCTCGTTTTCGGCGGCTTTATCTCCCTGCTCGGCGCCGTCTTCTACCCCATCTACTTCCGGCCCCTCATGCGGCTGGAGGAGTACCGTGAGTGACCTCTGACCCCACGTGACGACCTTGAGCCCGGTCACTGTCCCCCACGCCCGCCTCCTGGTCCGCTCCACGTGGGGGCAGTGGAAAGAGCTTGGTTTAGCAGTCAGGCGGGGACGGGGTCGAATCCCGCTCTAGTGCAGCTTTGTGACCGTGGACAAGTGATTCAACTTTCCGGACCCTGGGCATCCTCATTTATAAAACAGGGAGATTATTATTGAGTGCCTCTCTGGGTTCTTGGGAGGCTCGAAATGTGTAACAATGTATGTGGAAGGAGTCTGCACGTAGTAGGTGGACAACAAATACTACTTGATACCCATAATGAACGCTCACCGACCGCCTATTATATGTCAGTTTAGGCATACATTTTACTTCGCACGATCTGGCTTGGAGGTCGATATTATTACCCCGCTTTACAGATAGGGAAGTTGAGTCAGAGAGGTTGTAAGCTAGTGAGCGGAAGGCAAATATGCCTGCCCGGGCCTTGCCTCCAGAGCCGCCACCACACACCGAAGCTAGGAGTGGTGGTGGTGCGGGAAGGCAGAAGGAACCCGATCAGCCTGAGCTTAAAGGTGTTTTTATTGCTCTTCATTTCCGCTCCCAAAGATGCTTTTGAGTAGAAATGTTTCAAGCCTCAACTGTTAACCTGGGTTTTTAAGTTCTTCCTCTCCTTTCTGCTCAAATATTTTTTCAGATTTTGCTGGTTTCCTTCATTTTAAGCTTGTTGCTCACAAGACAACGGTGAATATCCAGGGAGTAATTTTCCTTCTTAATCATTCAAGTCCTGTAATTCTAAAAGCCAAACTCTCCATCCTTGAGACCTATACCTCAGCAAGGATTAGCACTTTGATACATCAGAAACCGTCTGTTAGAGAGAAAATATTAGGCATTAGAGGCTCATTTCGTTCTCCAGAAAACCTGAATCATCTTGAAGGTGGAAGAGGGCCAACCCTGTCTCTTGAGAATATTATCGGAGGCTAAAAGCTTGACGATTTGAAAACGAAAGCTCCGTGTAAATGCTCTACCCCTTACAAATGCTACATTTGATTTCTGGAGGCAGAGTGCCTAAAGTACATGCTCACATTTCCTCGTAGCTTTTTTTCCATCACCCAGTACTGAAATGGCCTCATGCATTCAGCCTTCCTGCACGCACTGTGTGTGGGGGTAGAAGTGGGGCTGACAGAAGCCCTGCATACTCCTATTTCCATCCTCCTTCCTTGCTGGATCTCTGCCCCAGGCTATTTTTTTTTTTACAGCCTCTAGAACTGAATTTGGCATAAGGGGGTCTACTTTGGATACCATTAGAAAGGTTTCAATTGTGAAGACTAGATCAGTGGTTCTCAACTGGGAGTGATTTTGCCCATGAGGGGGGGCATTTGGTAGTGTCTGGAGACATTTTGGGTTGTCACAACTTAGGGGCAGGGGGAAGCCTATGACTGTCTGCTTTTCTGGTTCAATTTTATTTGGCCAAATTTACTGGGATTCATAACTGATTCTTTAAACAGGCAGATAATACTAACCAACTAATACTTATTGAAACTTTGCTAGATGTCTGGCACTCTTCTGAGCATTTCATATATATATTAACCCATTTAATTCTCATAATAACTCTTTGTGGCAGCTGATACATGATCATTGTCCTCATTTTACATGTGGGCAAACTGAGGTATGGAACAGTTAAGCAACTTGCACAAGAACTGACTGCTGATGAGTCACAGATCTGGGACATGAGCCAGTGCCCTTAACTGCTGCAATGTGGCACCATATTGCCTCTCCAAGGGGGTAAGAAAAGGGAGTGGGGCAGAGGAGAGACTAAATCCAGTAATAGATGGGCGACCTCAACCTCCCTTAAGAATCACTTAACCTCTCAGAGAGTCACTTAACCTCTCTGAGCCCTGCCTCTTTCCTCATCTGTCGCAATGCAGTTTACAGGACTAATTTTCCAGATTGTTGGGTGAATTGAATGAAGTAAAGGTTGTGGAGACATCTAGTAGAGTGCTTATATAGTGCTTACATTAGGCATTTCATTAAAATTTTTAAAAAGTAAGGAACCACAAGGCAGCAGTGTGAGATGAGGGATTGACGTAGGTGGGTAGAATGCAGGGCTGGCTGGCCCTGCAGTAAACTGGGGTATAGGCAGGTGGATCTATATGGGTTAACAATAGACATGAATGCATCATGGGTACAGAGCTTCAGTTCACCTTGACACCTCCAACTAGCATTTATTTAGCCTCTTTCATTGTTTTTTAACCTGGACTTTAGCCTTCACCATGTACCTGGCACTGTTCTAGGTGCTGGGTCTACACAGCTGACCAAGATGGTCATCGCACTCCTCTGTCTCACTGTGCCCTCATCCAAACCACATCCCCCACCCACTCCCTGGACTCTGGGCTGGTCTCCCTGCTGTCGCCCTGCTCTGCATACTACCTGTTCCCTACCCAGGAGACACCGCAGCCTTTTATGGTTACCTTTTTCGTTAGAGTGCTAAATTAGTTACATTTGTGGTAAGAGAAGGTGGGCAATATGGGTTTTTTTTTTTTTTTTT
>JAQZBX010112310.1:0-10210 GCA_029593785.1 Cabassous unicinctus
CAGGACCAGATAGTTTCACTGGTGAATTCTACCAGACATTCCAAAAACACCAAGCCTACACATATTCCTCCAAAAAAATTGATTTAGAAGGAATACTTTCTAAATCAATCAATGTGGCAAGCATCTGGCTAGTAACAAAGCCAGATAAAGACACTAGAATAATATTATGGACCAGAATCCCTTTTGATTATTTTAACTTTTTGATTCATCCTAAAATCCTAAAATCCGATTATGAGTCCTCTAACTTAATTCTTCATTTTCTAAGTTGTTTGACTATCTTAGTACTTGCGTTTTCATATACATTGTCAAATCACCTTGTCCATTTCAGCAAAAAAATAAAATATTTTTAAATTTAAATAGGTTGCATTGACTCTATAGATAAACTTGGTATTGCACTTAATTAATAGAGCACTTGCTCCCAAATGTCTCCCTACCCAGTCATGCATGTAATATTCAAAATTATTGTAAGAGTTTCTTACATATGTAGCCATGTGTTAGTCTACAGATTAGTATATGGCATTCCCAAGAAAAGGAAAAGCAAAGAATTCAAACCTTGTGACTTTAACTGTACCAGTCTCCTAATATTCTAATGTTCTATCACATAGAATATTACAGTTGTCTGTCTACTGCCCAAACTTTTCTATAACCTTGTCCAGAAGTTTTTTCCCTTTCACATTCTCAAAGAGCTTAAACTATCTCACATGCCTTTCAGAAGTATAGCACTTTATACTTTAAATAAGGAATATTAATTTTACTAAACAATTTTAAATTATGTCATAGGTTATGCTTTCATATTATCTTATTATATACATATTTATGGAATTTTTGAGGAAGTAAAGAAGCTATATTCCCAGTAAGAAGAAACTGCATTTCATAGAATTTAAGTTATTAACCTAATGCCACATAGCTAATACGTATTAGAGTTAGGACTATGTACTAGAAAATTAATCATTTATTTACTTTTCCAATCTTACGCTATGTCATTTTTCGACTGAGGGATCATTTTTTACTAAAAGCCAGAGTACATTCATGAAGATATTTATATCTTATAGTCCATTTTTCAGGAACCTTAACTAGTTTATTATGGAAAAAATCTCATCTTACTGTTTTTCTTAAGAGAATTATTTTGTTTTTTCCTTGGGTATCCACTGCAGACTCCATGAATAGCTGAATAAACTGGCATAAGTATCAAAGTGCACAATACTCACTGCATATTGCAATTGAGAGACTAGTTCAGTTTCAGAGGTAAGAAGAAATGTTTTTCTTCACTAACACAATATTTTAGAAAGTATAGTCCTGAATCTCAATCTACAGTATGTGCATTAATATTAAAATGTGAGACAGTATGTTCTAAATTTTAAAAAAGGATATTTAAAAATGTAATTGTTTAAAATAATTGTCTAAAGAAAAAGTATGATGATACCTTGTGGGTCATAAGCCACATATAAAAGTAAATTTTATAATAAAAATAGCACAAAGAATAGTAAAGATGAATTGTATATCTCCTAATTGAAGTTTAATAAACCCTAGAGTAACCACTGTGGAGAGAGAAGATAAAATTGCCAAATAATGAACAAAGGGATAATTTTATAGTTTCTTACAAATATTAAAAGGATAGGAGGATTTTGTGAGCTAGATGGTGTTGTTTTAAGTGGGCACTCACCAAGTTTCTTGTGAAAAACATCTGAGAAGGGGCAAGATCCTCCTTGAGTGAGCTGTTTTGGGAAGCCACAGAGAAGGAGGCAACAGGGCATCAATTTGGAGGTATCTGGACAAAGAGATAAAAAGCCCAAGGGAAAACTGTGAGTTTCTTGCCCTGGTGGCTGGAAACAGTGAGTGGCTAAGCCCCACACTTAAGGCAAAAAGCTGCTGTGAAGCCCTTGACTCCCACCAGCCACCGAAGAGGAAGGAGCATTCTCTGGGAGTAAGACAGTTCTGGTGAAGGGTGGAGAGGGGTTTCCTTTCCGTGGGTTTGATTACCTGGACCCTCTTTGAACTTTAGGGAGCATACCAACTGGCAAGAGGTGGCCCTGGGAAGATGGGAGAGGCAAATCTGCTTAAGCAGCCTGATGTACCTAGCCAGCCTGGGATAGAGAAACAGGCTGGGGAAGGCAGAGTCAGGCAATTGACTAGACCAGTGCTGAAAACTATCAAATTACAGCTCTCCTAAGGAAGGCAGGCAATAGGAAGTTCTTAATAACCTTCCAAAGGTCTATTTAGGGTCCTGTGTTGGGGGAGGTAAGTTTGGAAGGGGTTGAGAGTCATTTTTCTGTGGTTTGGATAACAGGGTCCTATTTGAATTTCAGAAGGGAACTCAACCTGACAAGGAGAGATGAGGGGGTATCCAATCATACAGGCTATCACATCCTGATGCTCTGGAAGAGAAGGCAATAAGAATAGAAAGAGGGGCAGAGTAGAGATCCAACACGTTATCAAATACCCCGCTGATAATTTAGGACAGAGAACACATAGACATTATTTTTGTATTAGCTTCCTTTGGATCTCTTATTTTTCTTAAAAAAAAAAAAAGGTTCCTTTTTTTAAAAAAAATAACTTAGTTTGCTGGCTAAAACCTGCAGAAGGCAGGCTGCAGGTTTATTGATTGATGAACACTGGCAGCCTTAGAAGTTCCTCAGGATCCCAAGAGGGAAGGCTGTTTTTCCTAAGTTTTTGTTTGATTGCTTGTGTGAGTGTTTGTTTTTTTTGTTCTTTTCTTTTCCCTATTTCTACCACCATTTTTTTCCATTGGTGCTTCTGTCTTGTTTCTTGTTTGCTGTGTACTCCCTTCCTTTGTTTCTCTTCTTTCTGTATACCAATATTGTCTCCCTATGCTATTTCTTTTCCTTCCTTCATTGTCCTATCGTCCGCTTTCTGTTTTTGTTCTTACATTCCACCTCTCTTTGTTTAATCTCCATTTTTCTTGTTTTAATTTGTATTCCTCTACTCTCTGTGTTCTTTCTTTTTAAAACTTATTTTCTTTTTGTCTTTTCTCTTACCCTCTCTTCTTATCATTCTGGCCATTTAATTAATTATAGATTTTTTTCTCTATTTGGTTTTTCATTTCATTGTTTGTACACCACTTTTTCTCATTCCTCTGCACTTCTTACAAGATTTAATTATTCATTTTCTTAAGCCTTATATGGTTCCTCTTCTACCTTTTACTATTATTATTACTATTATACTTTTTCTCTTCTTACCTATTTCACTTTCTCTGGCCCTAATCTTTTTCTTTCAAGGGAATATAGAAAACAGCAAGGAAATAGAATAAGAGGAAGAAACTGTCAAAGAGAAAATTTACCAGACACACAAAAACGGCAAGTAAATAAAATCGTAGATTGGAGAGAGAAACTAACCAACAAAATAAACCCATCAAGATAAAGAGATGTCTAAACATCAACAAAAAATTATAAATCATACTAAGAAAGAAGAAGACATGAAAGAGTCTAATGAACAAACTAAATGCCAGGAGGAGCTGCAGACCACAGAACAACTAATCAGAGCTGTCCAAACAAATATCATGAACCAACTTAATAAAGTGAAGGAAGAGACTAAGGATTTTAAGAAGACACTGGTAGAACATACTGAAGAAATTGTAAACATGCATAAAAAGATAACGGATATAATGGTGATGAAAGGCACAATTGAAGAAATAAAAAATACACTGGAAGCACATAATAGCAGATTTGAAGAGGCAGAGGAAAGAATTAGTGATGTGGAAAAGACAGTACCTCTGAAATCAGATAGTAGAACAGATAGATAAAATATAGAAAAAAATCCAGTAGAGACTTAGGGATCTGAAAGAAAAACACAAAACACACAAACATATACCCCATAAACATCCTAGAGAAGATGGGAGAAGAGATGGGAATGTGGACAAAAAGGAGTGTTGGAAGAAATAATAGCTGAAAATTTCCCAACCCTATTGGGGGATATGGATATACATGTTCAAGAAGTGCAGTACACTCGAAAGAGTATAAATCCCAACAGGCCTACTCCAAGACATAGACTTGTCAAATTGTACATTTCTCAATACAAAGAGAGAATACTGAAAGCAGCAAGAGAAAAGAGAACCTTCACATGAAAGGGAAGCTCAATAAGATTAAGTGCTGATCTCTCATCTAAATAAATGGAGGCAAGAAGGCAGTGGTATGATATCATAAGTTGCTAAAAGAAAACAATCTTCCAGCCAAGAATTCTCTATCCAGCAAAGCAGGCATTAAAAAATGATGGAGAACTCAAAATATTCAAAGATAAACAGAAATTAAGAGAGTATGCCAATAAGAAATCTACCCATCAAGAACTATTAAAGGGAATGCAGGAGGTCGAAAGGAAAAAAACAGAAGAGAAAGAATTGGAGGAGAGTGTATGAAAAAATTATTAAAAACAAAAACAGAAATAAGAATAACATATGACATACATAAACCCCCCAGAAATATGGCTAATGTAAGTAATTCCTTGAGAGTTATAACACTGAATGTTAATGGATTAAACTCACCAGTCAAGAGACACAGATTGGCAGAATGGATAAGGAAATATGACCCATCTATATGCTGTCTGCAAGAAACCCAATTAACACCCAGGGATCCAAGGAGGCTGAAAGTGAATAGTAGGAAAACAATTTTATAAGCATACAACCAAAAAATGTGGGAGTAGCTACACTCATATTAAATAAAATAGATTTTAAGTGCAAAACTGTTGTAAAAGAGAAAGAATGACACTATTTATTAGTAAAAGGGGTAATCTTTCAAGAAGAAAGAACAATCATAAACATTTATGCACCTAACCAGGGCACCTCAAAAAAAAAAAAAGATGAAACATTGGGAAATCTAAGTGGAGAAATAGATGCTTCTTCAATTATAGTGGGGGACTTTAATACACCACTATCACCATTAGCCAAAACATCTCAACTAAGAATCAATAAAGAAACAAAGACTCTGAATAACACACTAGATGATTTGGACCTAATAGACATGCAATGACCATTACACCATAATACAATGGGATATACTTTCTTCATAGGTGCACATGTATCATTCTCCAAGATAGACCACATGCTAGACCACAGAACAAATCTCAATGAATTCAGAAGGATGCAAATTATACAAAGTAACTTCTTTGACCACAATGAAGCTGAAAATCAGTAAGGGGAAGTGAATAGTATTAAGCACAAAGATATGGAAGTTAAACAATACACTTAGGCAAGAAAAACATATAAAAGGCATCCAGATTGGAAAGGAAGATGTAAAAATTTCACTATTTCCAGACGACATGATCCTATACCCAGAAATCCCTGAGAAATCAACAAAAAAGCTTTTAGAGGTTGTAAATGAGTACAGTAAAGTTGCAGGTTATAAGATCAATCCACAAAAATCAGTAGCATTTCTGTATACCAATAATGACCCATCTGAGAAGGAAATCAAGAAAAAAGTCTTATTTACATTAGTAACAAAAAGCATCAAATACTTAGGAATTAATTTAACTAAAAATGGAAATGACATATATGAAGAAAACAGCACAACCTTGTTAAAGGAAATCAAAGAAGACTTAAATAAATGGAAGAATATTCCCTGTTCTTGGATGGGAAGATTAAACATCATTAAAATGTTTATCCTATTCAAACTGATCTACAGATTTAATGCAATTCCAATAAAAAATCAATGCAGCATTTTTTACTGAATTGGAAAGACTATGAAATTTATTTGTAAGGGCAAGAGGGCCTGTTTAGCCGAAGACATATTGAAAAAGAATAATGAAATTGGAGGAATCACACTACCTGACTTTAAAACATACTAAAAATCTACAGTGGTTAAAACTGCATGGTATTGTCACAAGGATAGACATACCAACAAATGGAACTGAATTGAGAGTTCTGATATAAATCCTTCCATACACACTCATCTGATATTCAACAAGACCACCAAATCCACTCACTCAGGAAAACATTACCTCTATTAAAAATGGTGCTTGGAGAACTGGATATCCATATCCAAAAGAATGAGAGAGGAAGACCATCTCACACCTTATGCGAAAATCAGCTCAAGATGGATCAAAGATCTAAATATAAGAGCCAACACCATAAAGACCTTGGAAGATAATGTAGGAAAGCATCTACAGGACCTTGTAGTAGGAAACAGGTTCATGAACTTCACAATCAAAGCATGAAAAGCAAAAGAAAACATTTTTAAATGGGATCTTCTCAAAATTAAAATCTTTTGCACCTCAAAGGAGTATGTCAAGAAAGTGAAAAGACAGCGTATCCAAGGTGGAAAAATATTTGGCAGTCATATATCTGATAGGAGCCTAATTTGCAGCATATATAAAGAAATCTTACACCTCAAAAACAAAAAAGACAAACAACCCTTTTTAAAAATGGGCAAGTGATTTGAATAGACACTTCTTCAAAGAAGATATACAAATAGCTTAAAAGCACATGAAAATATGCTGAACATCACTAGCTATTAGGGAAATGCAAATCAAAACTACAATGAGATGCCATCATACACCCATTAGTTTGGTGGTCATTAAAAAAAACAGAGGACCACAAGTGTTGGAGAGGATGTGGAAGAATGGGAACCCTCATCCACTGCTGGTGGGAATGTAAAATGGTCCAGTCATTGTGGAGGACAATTTGGCATTTCCTAACAAAACTAATTATAGATCTGCCATATGATCCAGCAATTCCACTGTTGGGTGTATACCCAGAAGAATTTAAAGCAAGGACACAAATGAAACAGATATATGCACACTAATATTTACAGTGGCATTATTCACTATTGCCAAAAGTTGGAATCAACCCAAATGCCCATCAACAGATGAATGGATAAACAAAATGTTGTATATACATACAATGGAATATTACTCAGCTGTAAGAAGGAATACAGTAGTAACACATGGGATAAAATGGATGAATCTTGAGGAATGTTGATGAATGTTGAATGAAGCAAGCCAGACATTGAAGGACAAATATTACATGACCTCTTTAATATGAATTAAGCAATCAAGCAGACTCAGAGAGCTACAGTCTGGAAGATAGGTTTATAGGAAATAGAAAGGGAGAAGAAGGTTCTGAGCCAATGCCCATACAGGCAAAATGTATGATAAGGTGGAAGTGAGTAGTTGTGCAGTAAAGGGATATGACAGGCTTGTAATGATAATATTGGGTTGGGTGGTGCAGGATTGACAGGAGGCCAGTTTTGGGAGTGTGGGTTAGATGGTCCTTGGAACTGGTGAGATGGTTTGAGGAGGGAGAAGTTGAACGCTGGGGATTGGTAGGTACATGGTTGAAATTAAAATGTTGGGAATGCTCATTTGGTAATATGAAAAGGAAGGGTTACTTGTTGAATGGGGGCATATGTGCCAGGGTGCACCTGGGGCAGGCTTCTAGGAAGCGAACATTTTGGCATAGTGTGTTGCATCCGTGGGTAGAGACCCACATAAGGAGCAGGAAGGAGTTAGACTCCCATCTTGGGGAGACTCAATATGTTCTCAAAGAGAGGAGTGGGTGTCTCTCGAGAGCATGGGCAGTTCCTACAAGGGGAGGACAGACCAATGTGTAAAGCCCTCATTGTTGTTACATGTAACTATGAATCTTGTCCTTCAAGGAGTGAAGCTTGGTTGTCGCTGTGGGCCCTGAGGTGAGGGGGAGGGAAAACAGAATGATGGAAGAAGGGTTATTTAGGGGGCAATGGAAATGTTCTGCATGATCTTGCAGTGATGGATACAGGCCATGTTAAATGTCATCAAAAATTTATAAAAATATATGATCTAAAGTGCAAACCATATTGTAAACCATTGACCATGGTTAATAGCTATTTTTCAATATTTGTACATCAGTCATAACGAATGTACCATCCACATATAAAAAGGTTATTAACATGATAAAGGTTAAAAGAGGGAGGATGTTGAGTTTATGGGAGTCCCCTATATTCTTTATGTGAATTTACTGTCACCTAAAACTTCTTTGAAGACAAAATGAAAAAAAGTAAAATATTGGGGAAGAAAATGTCACTATACATTCAGGTCAACAGATATTACAGTGATGAAAAGCAAAACATCAAAAAAATTTTTTTCTTAAAATAGTTTTCATTATTTTTTAATACCCCAGTTTTTAGATTTTATTTTAGTTTTAGTTTCATAAATTATCATGTATTTTATTTCTAATGCTTAAACCTATCATTATTATCTCTTTTTGCCATTAATTGTATTTGGTGAAATTTTTGGTTTTATTTTTGAAGAAGTTTTGTACCACAGAAGGGTTACAAATGTGGCAGGGGAGGATTGTAGGTGTGGGGTGCCAGTGATGGAGGATACATTGGAGGATGTTCACCTGGGCATACAAATAATGTATATAAATGTGTTCAAATGTTCATGTGGCATTGCAACAGTGGGTAGAGAGTCACACAATAACTGAAAGAATATTGAATTCCCAACCTGGAGGCTCTGCCACATTCTGTGATGGAACAGCAACAATACTCCAAGTACAGGGGCAATGATTAGTGAAGAAGGATTGTCCATTGATGGGCCTTTGATATTGATGGCTATACTTATGAGCCTTTGCTCTTGAAAATGTAATTTAGCCTAGTGTTGTGCCTAAGAATTACCTCATGAGAGCCTCCATGTTGCTCAAATGTGGCCAAACTCAGCATTTAAATTCATTACCTTCCCCCAGCATGGGACATGAATCCTGGGGATTAGCCTCCCTGGCACCGAGGGATTACTGCCAAGCACCAACTAGCAATGAAACTGGAAAAAGACCTTGAATAAAAGAGGGAAAAGATAAAGTCAAATGAGTTTATATAACTAAGAGACTTTAAAGTGGTTTGGAAAGTCATCCCAGAGGTAAGGCTTATGTATGTCTCAGCAGGATCTCATAGACTTCCAATGTAGATATTACCCCAAATAGTAGGGCTCCTGAGGGCTCTGGAGACACCCAGGTCCTACAGTCATGGCAGATATCTTTGGAGTATGGTGCCTTGCCAGTGGACCCTACTTTGGAGTTTGTGTTCTCGAGTATGACAGAGTAAGAATCAGTTGTGACTTCTCTACACATGCCTCTTCTGTTCCTTCTATTTGAACCTATAGTTTGTGCTGGAGTAGGTAGGTGAATGTCCAAGAGACTTGAATCTTTGGGCTCTCCATGTGCCAGCTAGGCCGTGAGCCTCAGCAGAGTTGCAACACCTGCTCTCAAGTTCATTGGACTCACCCAGGACAACTAATGAGGAAGTGAGGATGGACAACCACCATACAAGGAACTGAGAGAGTCCACAACTGCAAGCAAGAGAGTCCCATCCATTAGCCATATGGGTTTGAAACTCCTTCTCAGTTAGAGGTGGAGTGGGCATCACCATCCCAGAATCCTCAAGATTGGGGAATAAAATATGGACTGGAGTGGAATTACTGGTATTTTGTTTTAGACTTGTGATTCTAGCAATGGAAGAAATTATATCATCAATGTGGAAAAAGTGCCCACTGGAAGGTGCTGAAGGCAGGAAAATGGAAAAAGAGGTGTAATATGAGGACATTTTTGGGATATTTTTGTCCTGAATGACTTTCCAATGACAGATACAGGCCATTATATATCTTGCCATAACCTACAGAATTGAGTGGGAGAGAGTGTAAACTACAATGTAAACTATATGGTTAGCAGCAGTGCTCCAAAATGTGTTCATCAATTGCAATGAATATACCACACTAATGAAATAAATTATTAATGTGTGGAAAAGTAGGAGGTATGGGGAGTAGGGCATTTGGGAATCCCTTACATTTTCTTATGTAACGTTTTATGTAATCTAAGTATCTTTTAGAAATAATAAAAAATAAAAAAGGGTAGTAATAATATAATGTATACATTTTTTTTGCAATTAAATTTCATAATTCAAGTGACATGTACAATTCCTTAAAGATGTTTATACCAGAAATATGGGTAACCTGAAATGCCTTATAATCAAGAAACAGATTTTTTTCTTAAAAACCTTCCTTAGAAAAGAAAAAAAGGATTTCTTTTCCAAATGTGAAAACTTCACTTTTCCCCCAGACTGGAAAGTGGACAGAGTGCTATATGAAATGTATTCAACTATGCCAAAGAGAGCAACATCTTCGGAAATATTAGAGCAACAACATAGAAGAAACTTGAATCCCAGGGTTACCTATTGGAAAAGAACACTCACAAAGCCTAGTCAGCTAAAGTCAGCACTATTACATCCAAAGCCTA
>JAQZBX010112311.1:0-10208 GCA_029593785.1 Cabassous unicinctus
ATGAATACATATATAATTATACATATAATTCCCTCAGTAAATAATATTAAAGTAGACAACATAAAATCAGCAAAAATGTAAAATTTCAACAAGATTAAATAAAGAAAACAAACCATGTCCAACAGCTACAAAATTCAGATTCTTTTCATGTGCACATAGAATGTTAACAAAAATTAACCATATACTGGAGAATGTAACAAGTTTCAACAAAATATACAAATCATCTTTCTGACTTCGATATAATTACTCTATAAACCAATGGTAGCATTTTAGCTAGAAATTTTCCATATGGTTTCACCAGTGAGTTCTACCCAAGATTCAAGAAATAAATAATATCAACCTTATACAAAATCTTGAAGACAATAGAAAAAAGAAGTAATCTCCAGCTCAATTTATAATATTGGTCAGAAAACTAATAAGGATAATAGGAGGAAGGAAATTTTCAGGTCAGTTTTACTCATGAACATAGATGGAAAAACTGCAAACTAAATTTAGCAACAGAATCCAGCAAAATATTAAAATGATAGTACATCATGACATAGATTTACCCCCCAGGAATGCAGGGTACCTTTAATATTACAGAATCAATTGGTGTAATTTACTTCCATTGACATTAAAGGATGGAACCAATATAATCCTAAACAAATACAAAAAAGGAGTTTGATTAAAATTCAACATCAACTTATGGTTAAGACAAGCAAACAAACAAAAATGCTTAGCAATCTATAAATAGAAAAGAACGTCTCTAAATATAATAAAAGTATCTACAAATATTCTAGTGCTAAAAGCTTGCCCTGTGAAATCAAGAACAAGATAATGATGGTCTCTATCCCCACTTCTATTCAGCAATATTCTGGAGGTCCCTCAATGCGATATGGTAAAAGAAACAAATGGTACAAGGATTAGAAAGTGTATTAATTATTTATTGCTTCATAACAAATTACCCCCGAATACAGTGGCTTAAAGCAACAAACATCTATTATCTCACAGTTTCTGTGGGGTTAAGAATCCAAACACAGTTTTTCTGTGTCCTCTGGCCTCTCACAAGGCTGAAATCAAGGTGCCAGCCACAACTGCAGTCACCTCAAGGCTCAACTGGAGAAGGATCCACTTCAAGATTCCTCACGTGGCTGGTGGCAGCCCTCAGATCCTCACTGGCATTTAGCCAGAGATATCAGCTCCTTGCCACATGGGTCTCTCCACAAAATGGCAGCTGGCTTCCTTCAGAGCAAATCAGAGAGTGAGACATAGGGCAACAAGACAGAAGCCAGAGCCTTTTAGTAACCTAATTGTAAAAATGATATCCCATCACTTATGTCATATTCTATTCATTAAAAGTGTGGCTCTAGGTCCAACCCATCCTCAAGGAGAGGGGGTTATACAAGGACATAAATATCACGAGGCAGGGATCAATGGGGGCCATTTTAGATGCTGCTTGAGACAGAAAAGAAGAACCAAATAGTTTACAGGTTATCTAATGAATATAGAAAATGCAAACGAATCACCACATTTAAAATTAATAAGAAAGTGCAGCAAGACTGTTGGATACAAAAATCAGTACACAAAAGTCAGTTTTATACTATATATAAGGAATTAAAAAAAAATTTTTTTTTAATGACACCATTTACAACAGGATCAAGTATCAAGGTATTTTAGTTGAATAGTAACTGTTGACCCAAAGAAACTACCCTAAGAATTGGGTAGTACCATTCTCTTTACTTTTGTGCACATTTGAAATTTTTTATACCAATGTTTATAAAAACTACCAAAAACCTAGGAATAAATCTAACAAAAGATTTGCAAACCTTCACAGAAATTTTCAATTTTTTCCTCATTTATTCTAAATAAATGGAGGTATAAATCATGTTCATGCACTGGAAGCCTTAATATTGTAAAGCTATCAATTCTCCACAAATTGATTTATAGATTCAATACAATCCAAATAAAAATCTCAACAGGTTTTGTGTGTGCATGTGTGTATAACTTGACAAGCTGATGTTAAAATATATATATAAAAGTGAGGGAAACTCGAAATAAAGCCATATGTGATACCATTATATACCCACCAAATGGACAAAAGTTCAAACTCCAACAATAGCAAGTTTTAGTGAGGATGTTAAGCAAAGGGAACTCTCAAACATTGCTGATGGAAGGGTTATCTCATACAATCACGTTGGAAAATTGTTTGGCATTATCTCCTCATCAATTTCACTTATGTGGTAGTTATATTTTACTACCTTTCTATAAGTATTATTGTTTCACACACACAAAAATAAGTAATCTTAGGGAAAAAAGAAGGAAGCAATCACATATACTTCCACAGAAAAGCAATGGGAGAGGAGACTCTGGAAAGTAAACTTAGAAAGCAAACAAAGCAGAAAGTAGACTTATTCTATGCTCTAAACAGAATACCAAAGTCTGAGAATAAATCCTGAAATAGTAAAAATCTCCTATTACCATTACATGCATTCACACATATATATTGGGAAAGTTAACAGAGTACCCAAACAAACAGGAATACTTTTTACCATTTTTAAATAAGCAAAATCTGAGTCAGTTGTAGGAGGCATGCTGCTACAAAAGACCAGAGGCAGATTCCAAGTGCAAGGAAAAAGCAGTCCAAAGAGTACAACAAGCCAATTAGTGAGTACTGCTCTTAGCTTTTTGGGTAATTACTCTCAGAAGTAGATCCATAATCCAAGGTACCACTATTTTGCAAAATGGCAAGGCAAAGTAAAAGAAATGAACAAAGCGCTCGCCTAAAGCCCAGTCCAAAAGTCCAAATCCCATTTATTTTATTATAGGAATAAATGATGACTGATGTGAGAACACTGGCAAGGCAATGAATGATGTTTAGCATTTGAGGATGTGCTCTGATTGACCTAAATAAATGCCAAAAAAGAAACACTAAGTACAGTATTTAAAAAAGAAACAAACAACTATTTATTTACATTCCATTTACTTTCAAAAGAATGAGGAAGTTGGGGAAATGCATTTGCAAAGGCAAGTAGTCTCATTTTATTTAATCCATTTGTGTTTTTCACAAAAATATTAAAGATTTGACCAAGAATCATAGGTCCTGGAAAACCCAAAGATTTACCCAGTTCATTTTTCCATCTTTAGCCAAAACATTATATCACTTTGGGCAGATGAAAATGGACTCTGCTTACAGCAGTTATAACAATTAATATACACATTATGAAGAAAACAACTTGAGTAAAATCTGTCATAGCATCCAACATATTTGTAATGAAAGATACAGCCATCAAAATACAGAACATTAAGAATTTTGTACAACAATGAATTTACATAGGAGAAATCACAATTGGCTATTAAGTTAATAGCATCACAGTAACAGTACCCAGTGTCTCTCTTGAATTCAAGTATATACACTATTTTTAAGACTTGGTTACAGCAAAGACATTAATAACAGGCTGTATATGCAACAATTTTAATAAACATCATTAAAAAAGAGCAACAAATAAAAAGATGAAAATACTTTACTCTTTAATTGTAACAATTACAAACATGTTAAATGTTTCCACTATATATTTGACGCATAATTTTTAAATGATTTGTACACTTTAAAAATAGCATTGTATTTTTAAAAAATACTGATAATGGCTCAACATTTTTTTTCAGAAGTCAGATAATCTTTATCTAGATTCCAGTAGTCTATATTTTATGTTCTTTTATTTTTATTTCTACCACCCCAGTCCTCCTCCGATCACTCATTCATTCAAAAACCATAAGAGCAGTCTCTAATGGCTGTAAAAGAATTACATCCGAAAACTTCTAGTTCTTTGAAATGGTTGGAAAGGCTTTTTTAATGCCCACATCAGCAGCTGTGGTTTGGGTTTTTCAGGGAATAGAAGTGCTTCACTTTCTCGTGTAGGAAATCGTTCTTGGTAGACTGCAGGATAGGATTTCTGAAACTTAAAAAAAAAAAGGGGGGGGGTTTCAAGAAAAGTAAAAAGGCAAGTGAGAGCCAATAAAATTGGGCACCCAAATTCTAAATTAAGAGTTTCTGATCTTCCCATACTTTCCTGGTTTTATTTTAAGGTTTATTGCTTTGAATTAGAAAAAGAGTACAAATAAGAAGAAAGCAGATTGCAAATTCACTTTAACACAAATGCATTTCTTTTTGTTAATCATTTTGATTCTACTTTCTATTGACCTAATTCTTTAATTTGATCTAATCTCTAAATAAAGTTCTCCATTTAGTCATATTTCTTAGAATTTTCCCCCTGTGCCAACTATAAATAGATCTCACTTTGAAAATGCTCGAAAGTATCTCTGACTTGGAATTTAGTTATATTCTATAAAGTTAAATTAAAATTGGTCCAACTACAATTTCACCATCTCCCTGTTTCTCCAACTCAACCCCACCAGTATTTGCCCAGATAGAAGAGAGAACATTCTAGAATATATTACTTCCTGAAAAGTTTAAATAGAGGCAGTATGTTTTCTTTTGATACTCACTAATGAGCTCTTCACCAAAATTACTCTGAGGAAAATATTATTGGGAGTTCAGAATTCTGGTGTTCTGTGTGTAATCCTATATATATGATATAATCAGGAATCTACCTATGTTGTCTTTATCAACAAAAACCATTCACCTGATCTTAGATCAATACTTTCATTAAAATGGTCAAAGTGAACCTATTCTAAATTGAAAACTATTCTCAGTAACTCTAAGTTATTTTGCCTAACATAACAGAAACTAAAATAAAAAGGAGTGATGCCTGAGGCAAGAAACCAATTTGATAATGGCTATCTAAGACCAATGGCTGTTAAACTCTAGACATTTACATTTGCAAATATTCAGTCCTATTTGTCTTTCAAAAAAAAAAAATCAAAAGAAATCTGTCCTCATTTGTTAGACTGGGATGAAAGTAATTGTTCCACTAACTCCCATCATGCCACATATGAAAAGAAAGGACAAATCTCAGAGAATAGCTCCATAAATGAAGAGCTCAATAATAGTAGAAGATCTACATTGAACAGTAAAGATTTGGGAAACTGACCACAACTGTGTAAATCAATGTGACTTCTGAATAATATACTTTCAAAACAGTATGTCTCAGAAGATGAAACTCATATAAAATCTCTTAAAATAGAGAGAGAACAAACAGAAAAAATAATATAAGACCAGAAGAGAGGAGAAGAAATAACTTATAAAGAATATCATTTTACCTGCTTCAGCTTTTTCTTTTTCTCTTTGCTGGAGAGTTTGTTGTCTGTTATAACTTCCTCTAACAAAGCTGCCAGAGGTTCCTGAGAGCCATATGCTCTTTGGTATTCAAATTCCTCTGGACTAATTTGACGGCAAAACGATGGGGCAGAGAGAGTGATATCCATATCAGCTCCTGGGTATTTTATCTGAGACAAAAGGATTAGTAGTGAAAGGAAAAGGTATAATTCAAATAAATTACAAAAATTAGTTCAGATCAAACGTCTGCATATCTTTTTTAGTAGAAATGTCATGTCATTCCTCAATTGATTGGGAAAACCTCTATAATGGAAAGTAAAAGTGTTTCCATACTTCAAAATAGTATCACTTAAAGCTACAGTTTTACTTAGCTTTACCTTTTTAACCCAAGATCCATTTAATAAAATTTAAAAGTGGCCTTTTAAATAACATCTGACATTTAAACACAAATTAAACATATTGACTAAAGTATTCAAAACAGTTATAATACCAGTTATACATTGTGAAACTACCCACGTTTCTTTCCACACCTGGAGTCTGACTCGCCCTGCCTCACATATATCCTGTGAAGTTGTTATGTAGAGAGAGGTACTGAAACCACCTCTCAACATTTAACAGTGACAATCAAGTGTGCAAACACTGCACAAAGTAAAAGAGGGAAATAAATAAGCATCCATTAAAAGTATTTAATTTCAGAGTCCAAGAGGTGCATCAGCTCAAAAATACAGCACCAACTATCCTGCTGAGGTGGAAAAATCCCCACTATTAGATTTACTGCTTTAGTTTAAGATTTTCTTTTTCCAGAAGCCACAGCTAAAAATAAATATGTTGCCTAGAAGGGTTATTACATTAAGCACATTCCCTGCATCAAATGTCATTTTAACAGATCAGACAGAGACCAGAACCATAAGGGACAGGGGCACACATGGGACATTTCCTGTTTGATTTGGAGCAAGAGAAAGCAGAAAAAGGCCAGAAGAAATGATGGACCCAGGTAGCAAGTGACGCCAGAAGCCTAGGCCATGATAAAACACTACATACCCCAGATTTCAGGGCACAAGAGAAAGAAGACGGTTGCAGACAAGGTCCATAAAAGGCTGGTGCCAAAAACATTGCCTACCTAACAATTTAGCCCAGGATCAGCCCTGAAACTGCCCTGAGACAATTCACCAGAACCGTACAGATAATACTGTGCATTTTCAGAGAAGCAGTGCCCTAAATATAATATGGCACAGCAGCTTAGCGGCCTATGCTAGAGAATAGAGATCTGGAGGCTCTCAGTGCTCAAACAAACACTTGTTTGGCAATTCTACTGAGTACTTCTAACAGAGAAAATATAATTGGACAATTGAGTAGTTAACTCATTTTTTTAGTGCACAAAATGGTGCATCTTCACAAGATGATGCATATCTGCAGGTAAATTAACCATCACTAGCTCAGCCTACCAATCTTCAACTGTCAACAAAGGCCTCATAAGGAGACTGTTACTGGAAGACATGCATGTGCCATCTGAATACACAAAGCTACCAAGTATACAGAATAACATAGTTATTGCTACAACTTTTCTGGTCAGAAATCCAGTGCAGTCTGTCTGTCTGTCTGTCTGTCTCCCTTCCTTCCTTCCTTCCTTCCTTTCTTTTTCACTCTTTTTAAATTTGGCCCATGATAATATTGTGAGGAAAGGGTAAAAAAACAACAGAAAATTTTACTTTTCACTCATTAAACAACAACAGCCATGACAGCAAATAAATGAGGGCTCGCTATATGACAAGCATTATTCAAAGCACATCACACGTATTTGTTATTCAATCCTCAAAATAACCCTATAAGGTAGGTTCGATTATCATTCCCATTTTACAGATAAGGAAAGAGAGATGTTGAGGCAGATTTTGAAGAAAAGAGGACTTGAGGCAGGAAGATGTTTATTTAACTTGCTCAAAGTCACACAGCTAATAAAGAACAGGTTAGGAATTGAACCATTTAGCTGCAGCATCTGTACTCTTGACTGCTCTAAGGTCAATCAAGAATATTTAATGATGTAGGGTATTCTTCTCACTGTATTGTTAAGTAAGAGAAAGAAAGTGAGAAGAGAAGAGAAGAGAAGAGAAGAGAGGAGAAGAGAAGAGAAGAGACGAGAAGAGACGAGAAGAGAAGAGAAGAGTACAGAGAAGAGAAGAGAAGCACACATATGGAAAAGCACCTGAAAGACCAACCATACATAAAAATTACTAATGTACATTTTGATCTTTTTGTACATGTGTGCATTTTCTATATTTTCATAATTTTCTTCAATGTATTAATTGATAATTATGAAAACTAGAAAAAAATTGTATTTTAACTTTTAAATTATATACTGGAAAAAATAACTGATGACTTTAATAATCCCTTATAGGAGGTAACAGGTCACTGGTCCCTAATTGTGGAGCCTCACAAAGTGCTGAGCATACATACAAAGCCTGCTCTTGGGCCCACATGATAGTAATATACTACTACCTTCATTTTGCATTGTGTTAATATAACAATAACAACAACAATAGCCAACTATTGAAGAGTACCTGTCATATGTCAGAAGTTGGTGCTAGGGGTTTTACATTATAGTATTCTAATCTAAAAATCAACTTTATAAAGTAAGTATGGTCCATTTTAACACTTTAGAAACTAAAATCCAGGTAGGTTAAGGGACTTGCCCTGAGCCATCCAACCTGGAAGGAGAAGAGCCAGTTAGGACACATATGATGGCATGGCTCTAAAGCCCATGTTCTTCAACCACACCACGTTTATTTAAAAGGCAGTATGGCACGGTACTTAAGAGCACTGATTCTGAAGGCTGAATGCACCAGTTTAAATCCTGGCTCTGTGACCTTGGACAAGTTACTTAAGTTCTCTGTGCCTCAGCTTCCTTCACCTGAAAAATGGGAATAGGAATATTGGCTAGGTCACAAGGCTATTGTGAATCAAGACATTCATTACTTGTAAATCATGTCCATCAGTTAAGTATATGCTAGAATATGAACAAAGTCATTTAAGGAATTTGCAATCAAAAGCATGCAGCAGAGAAAGAAAGGAGACTTCCAGGAAGAAGGAGGATTAGAGAGTTACAGGGTTTGATTTTCTCCCAGGTATTTTGCTAGAAGACAGGAAGAAACTGTCTGGAACAACTGTTCTAGGGCTCTGGAGATGAAGAGAGTGCTGGACAGTACCCAGAAAAAAGAGGGACAAAGAGGAGATTCTGCAGTGAGGATCTGAGAGTAACCTGGCCCACTGCTGTTGCTGGCAGCCAACCACCACTCATGGAGTAGACAGCTTTGCGTCATCCCATTCCTGGCAGGTGGCTACAGACTATGAGGGCTGCAGAGGTCTATGTCCCCAGGAAAGGGGAGATGAGAGGGAAGCAGCCTAAACTTGATCCAGCTTTTGGTCAATGAATCTGGTCTGCTGGGACCCACAGTTTACACCCATCCTGGTCAGGTGCAGCCGTGTAATTGTTCCCACCTGGGAACCAGCAGAGAGCTAAAGATAGCCTCCCCTCTGGTTGCTGCTGACACAGAGGGGAGAAGAGATTTGTTTCCTCCCTGAGAAAAGGGAGGGTATGGCCAAGGGAGAAAAGTGGCTTCTGATCAGTAAGTTTGAACTGTGAGACTTGGCTTTGAATAGCCCAGCTGGAGGGGGAACTTTCCCAGACATAACTTTGGCACTGCCCACCTGGCCATGGTCGCAGTGAACACATTCCCATCAAGCATTTGAGGAGAGAGGCTTGCTGAAGAGTGCCATCTGCTAGCAGGAGAGGAAAGTGCACTTCAGGACAAAAAAAATGAGGCTTCTTGGTGCCTTTAGTGCACCCTCCCAGGGCCATTGGAAATGAGTCTGCACTCATTAGTGTTTAACTGTTTTGATCAGTTAAAAAGGGGCAAATGTAAAGACCTTGAATAAGTTGAATCTAGAATAAAAGAAGAGCCATAACACAACAATAAAATCTTAGGCAAGAGAGAGAAACTGACCATCAGAGGAAACTCAGTAAACTCACCATCATAATCAGATGCCTAGACATCAGTGAAAAATTATAAGCCATACTGAGAAACAGACATATATGGCCCAGTCAAAGGAACAAATCAAAATGCCAGATGAGACACAGGATTTGAAACAACTATTAAATTATATTCAAACAAATCTCCTAAATAATTCAAGGAAATGAAGGAAAATATGGTTAAAGAGATAAAGGACATTTAAAAGACACTGGGTGAGAACAAAGAAGAATCTGAAAGCCTGAATTAAAAAATAACAGAGCTTATGGGAATGAAAGACACAATGGATGAGATTAAAATACATCAGAGGCATATAACAACAGATTTCAAATGGCAGAAGAAAGAATCAGCAAATTGGAAGACAGAACAACTGAAACTAAAAAGACAGAAGAACAGAGAGAGAAAAGAATGGGGAAAAATTGAACAGGGGTTCAGGGAACTGAATGATAGCACTAAGCACATCAGCATGTGTCATGGGAGTTGCAGAAGGAGAAGAGAAGTTGCAGTGGTTTATCTTTTATGGGACCCCAGAAAATTATGTTCTTAAATTGAACCTATTGTGACCCTTTGATTAGATTAGATCAGTTATGGGCCATTTGGTTAGATTGCTCCAGTAGGGTGTAGCTCAGGGAGGGTCTTGGTCCTCTTACTGGAATCCTTTTATAAACAGAGGAATGAAAAATGCAGTCACAGAAAAGCTGCAGTGACAAAGAGAAGCCTTGAGAAATTGAAATCAATGTACCGAGGTGAGAGAAAGGACGCAGAGCAGCCCAAAGCAGAACTAGCAAAGAGGAAGAGAAGGAAGAGACTGGTAGAGCCACCATTTTGCCTTGTCACAGGGCAGGAGTCCAGGATTGCTAGCAGCCAACCTTTGGTGAAACAGCATCTCTGATGATGCCCTGATTTGGACATTTTCACAGCCTCAGAACTGTAAGTTCTGAAAAGGGGGCAGAAATAATATTTGAGGAAATCGT
>JAQZBX010112312.1:0-10207 GCA_029593785.1 Cabassous unicinctus
GAATAAATGGACAAATTCCTAGAAACAGAAAAGCAGCCTACATTGATGAAAGAAAAAATTGATGAACTCAACAGACCAATCACAAGTAATGAGATAGAGTCAGTTATCAAAAATCTCTCAACTAATAAGAGACTAGTATCAGATGGCTGCACAGGTGAATTTTACCAAACATTACAGAGAGAACTAACACCAATTCTGCTTAATCTCTTCCAAAAAATAGAATTGGAATGAATATTGACTAATTCATTCTACGATGCCAACATCACCCTAATACCAAAGCCAAACAAATACACCACAAGAAAAGAAAATGATAGATCAATCTTTCTAATGAAATTAGATGCTAAAATCCTCAACAAAACACTTGCTAATCACATTCAACCAAACATCAAAGGAATTATACACCATGACCAAGTGGATTTCATCTTTGGTATGCAAGGGTGTTTCAACATAAGGAAATCAATCAATGTAATAGAACACATAAACTGATCAAAAGAAAAAGTCAAGTGATTATCTCTATAGATGCAGAAAATGCATTCGACAAAATACAACATTCTTTCCTGAAAAAAGTCTACAAAAGATCGAAATAGAAGGAAACTTCCTAAACATGATAAAAAGTATATATGAAAAACCCACAATACATCATATTCAATGGAGAAATCCTAAAAGCTTTCCTTCTAAGATTGGGAACAAGATGAGAATGCCCACTTCCACCACTCCTATTTAAAATTGTGTTAGAGGTAGTTGCTTGAGCACTTAGAAAAAGATATAAAAGACATTCAAATTGGTAAGAAAGAAGTAAAAATTTCACTATTTGCAAATGACATGATCCTTTACATAAAAAGCCCTGAGAAATCATCAAAGTTTCCAGAGATTATAATTGAGTTCAGTAAAGAAGCAGGTTATAAAATCAATGTGCAACAATCAGTAGCATTTGCCTATGCTAATAATGAACAATCTGTGGAGGAAATTTTAAAAATCCCATTTACATTAGCAACTTAAAGAAACATAGGAATAAAGTTAGTAAAAGAAGTAAATGAGTTATATGAAGAAAGCTACACAACACCGTTAAAAGAAATAAAAGAAGAACTAAATAAATGGAAGAATATTCCCTGTTCATGGATAAGAAGGCTAAACATCATTAAGATGTTTATCCTACACAAAGTGATACAGAGATTTAACCCAATCCCTTTAAAATTCAACACAGCATTTTCTACTGAATTGGAGAAACTAATTATGAAATTTATTTGGAAGGGCAAGAGGCCTTGAATAGCCAAAGGATATTGATAAAAAATGAAATCAGAAGGATCACACTACTTTATTTTAAAACCTACTACAAAGCTACAGTGGTCAAAACTGCATGGTATTGTCACAAGGATAGATATATTGACCAATGGAACTGAATTGAGAGTTCTGATATAGATCCTTCCATATAAAATCATCTGATATTCAACAAGGCCACTAAGCCCACTCAACTGGGAGAGAATGGTTTCATCAACAAATGGTGTTTGGAATATCGGTATCTAAAAGAATGAGAGAGGAACACCATCTAACAACTTATATAAAAATTAACTCAAGATGGATCAAAGATCTAAATATAAGAGCCAAGACCATAAAGACTTTGGAAACCAACACAGGGAAACATCTACAGGACCTTATAATAGGAAATGATTTCATGAACTTCACATCCAAAGCATGAGCAGGGAAAGAAAGAATAGACAAAAGGGACCTCCTCAAAATTAAAAACTTTTGCACCTCAAAAGAGTTTGTCAAGGAAGTGAAAAGGCAGCCTACTCATTTGGAGAAACTATTTGGTAAACATACATCTGAAAGACTTATAGTATCCTGCACATATAAAGAAATCCTACACCTCAAAATTAAAAAAGACAAACAACCTATTTTAAAAAATGGGCAAGTGATTTGAATAGATATTTCTCCAAAGAAGAAATACAAATGGCTGAAAAGCACATGAAAAGATGCCCAACATCACTAGGTATTAGGGAAATGCGAATTAAAACTACAATGAGATACCATCTTACACCCATTAGACTGGTGGCTATTAAAAAAACAGAGGACTACAAGTTTTGGAGAGGATGTGGAGGAATGGGACCCCTCATCCACTGCTGGTGGGACTGTAGAATGGTGTGGCCACTGTGGAGGACAGTTTGGCAGTTCCTCAGAAAACTAACTATAAAACTTCCATATAATCCAGAAGTTCCACCACTGGATATATACCCAGAAGAACAAAAAGCAAATACATGAACACCAATGTCAATAGTGCCTAATAAGGGAGGATAGACCAACATGTCAAGTGCTTAGTGCTTTTGCCAGTAACTATGAATCCTGCCTTCCAAGTAGTGAAACCTGGTGTTTGCTGTGAGTCCTGAGGGGAGAGGGGTGGAGGAATAGAATAGATGGAACAGGGTGCATTTTGCTGGGAATGGAAATGTTGTAAATGATCTCGCTGTGATGGATACAGGCCATGTTAAGTTACATGAAAATTAATAAAAGTGTATGGTCCATAATGTAAACCATAATCTAAACCATTGACCATGATAGCTATGTTTCAATTTTTGAAAATCAGTTGTAACAAATATACCATCCACATATAAAATGTTATTAATAGGGGAAGGGGGAAAGTGGGGAGGATGTTGTGTATATGGCAGTCCCCTGTATTCAGTATGTGACTTTTCTGTAACCTAAAACTTCTTTGAAGAGAAAATGAAAAAAGATATGGGGAATAAATGGAAAATGTCACTGTACATATAAGACAACAAGTCTTCCAGTGATGCAAGGCAAAATGTCAAAAACATTTTAAACATTTTTTCATTATTTCCTATTATCCCAAAAATGTTTATCATTTAAATTTCTTTTTATTTTATTTCTTATTTCTAAACTATCATCATTATTTCATATTCTTTTGGTTGTGTTTGGATATTTTACTGGCTTCATTTTTTAAGAAATTTTGGATCACAGAAGCGTTACAACTGTGGAAGGAGAAGATCATTGTTGTGGGGGTATCAGTGATTGTGGATACATAGGAGAAAACTCACCTGGGCATACATATGAGGCATATGTGCTCAAAAGTTCATAGGGCATTTTTATGGTGGGTTGAGATTCACACAATAACTGAAGGAATGTCAAGTTCCCATCCTGGGGAGCTGGGCCACATTTTCTAATGGAACACCAAGAATCCCCTGAGTACAGGGGCAATGACTAGTGAAAGAGAATGGTCCATTGATGGGCCCTTGATATTGATGACAGTTCTTATGAACCTTTACTCTTGAAATGCAAACTTAGGCTAGTATTATAGGGTGCCTAGGGGTTGCCCCCTGGGAGCCTCCTTGTTGTTCAAATGTGGCCTCTCTCTAAGCTGAACTCTGCATATAATACATTACCTTCACCCCTGTGTGGGACATGACCCCCACGGGCAAGCCTCCCTGGCACCAAGAGACTACCTCTAAGAACCAACTACATTGTAACAAATATACCACACTGATGTAGGATGTTGTTAATGTGGGAAAATGTGGGAGGGGTAGGGAGTGGGGCATATGGGAACCCCTTACATTTTTATGTAATATTTCTATAATCTAAGTATCCTTTAAAAAATAAAAAGTAATAAAAATAAATAAAAATAAAAAAATAATAAAAACAAGGGAAAAGAATTCCTCACATAGAAGGAAGAATAAATATGATTAATGGCAAGATGCCACAAAGAAGTAGGCTGACATATTCAAAGTTCTGAAAGAAAAGTCTTGGGCAAGAACTGCATATCTAGAAAAGCTTTCCTTCAAAAAGGAAAGTGAAATAAAGAAAATTCCAGATAGACTGAGAGAATTTGTTCATAGCATACATTCCTTACAGGAAATACTAAAGAGTGTACTTTAGGCTGAAAAGAAATTACTCCAGGCTGTGACACAAATATTTAGGTAGAAATGCAGAGCACCAAATAATAATAATAATGATGATGTCAGTTAAAATAGTAGATTAGTTACATATTTTCTTATTTATTATTTTCTTTAAAATATGTGAGATTCTATAAAGCAATAATTATAATATTGTATGAAATTTTTTTATAATATATGACAATAAGAGCAAAAAATAAAAGAGGAGGAAATGGAGGTATATTGAAAAGTTCATAATTTTTCTTACATTATATAAACATTAATCTGAAGTAGATCGTGATAAATTAAGATGCATATTGAATTTCTTAGATTACAATTTCTACCAGGATAACATTGACAAATTTGCATTTTATAAAGATCATCCTGTCAGCAGTGTAGAGGATAAATTTGAAGGATTATAGCCTAAAGAAAAAGGAACCAGTTGGAAGGTGGTGTCAGATATCCAGGAAATAAGTAGTAAAAACCTTGGCTAAGACTAGGGCAACTGGAAAAATAAGCTGGGTTAAATTAAAAATATATATTTAGGAAGAAGAATTAACAAGTCTCCATTACTAATTATATCTAAGGGTGAAAGGGAGGTGTCAAGGAAATCTTCCAGGTTTCTGGCTTAAACAAAAGGCAGATAGTGGTAACATTCCATTTTACAAGAAAGAGAGGGGTAGGATTTGGGGGAAGTAGTTTAGTTTGAGATACCCATGATATTTGAGCCAGAAATTCAGACATGGAGCTCAAGAGAGTGTTCTGGACTATATGTGACTCATTGGCATATTGAGTTTAAACCATAGTTTTGGATGAAGTCACTCATAGAGAGGGCAGGGTAATGCATAGGGGCTTGAACTTTTAGGAACATCAATATATAAGGGGTTAATAGAGATAGAGCTAAATGAGAAAGAATGAAAAGAGAGTTAGGAGGGATAGCAAGAAGGATGACATCAAATCAGACCAAGTAGATGGGAGAATATTATCAAATCAAAATAAAACCCTGGAAATTCAGGACAAAAATAAGAACAAGAATAAGAAAAGGAAAATGTCTCCATTATATTTGAGAATTTGATGTAACTGGTAACTTTAGGAGAACAATTTTAGTAGAGTGGTTGGATAAGGTGGTTGGCTAAGATCATGGTAAGCCAATAGATGATGATTTAAATGAGAGACTGGAATATAGGGATAAGGGATATGCTTGACTCAAGTAGCTTAACTCTGAAAGTAGAGTGAGAGGTCAGTTTTAGAGAATTACATGGCTACAAAGAGGCTGTTTACTCAATGTTGGATGAGACATAGTGGGGAGACCATGTTATGTGCCCAAGGGAAGCCAGGAAGAGGGACTAGGTGACATCACAGGGGATGGAGCAAGATTGTTGAGGAGGCAGGAGGACAAGTGGCACAGAACATATCCACCACAAATGGCCCAGCAAAATTTTCTTGATCTTGTTTATTGTTCAATAATTAGTCACATTCCCAAGACACAACTTTTAGGACTGATTCATTAAAATCAGTAGGGACCACATTTTGCATGTTTTTGCATTCCCTACTCTAACATGTTGGACAGTTTTAATTTCACAAAAGCATTCTTCTGATAAATAATCAACAATGCACTATTGATTACAGGAAATACAAGTTGAAGCTAACTTTAGCCCTTCATAATGTAGCCTGAATCTTGTACTCCAGGGTTATCTCCTGTTTCCACCACAGCTGCCCTCTACAGCCAGGTTGCTGTATTCATTTGCCCATGAATAGCTTTGCTCATCCTGATGCTTCTTCCCTTCTCCCACCCCATCACATTATTGGCCCCCCTTTAGATATAGGGAGGCTGTAAATGAAATCCCAAACTTGTCTAGCCTACAAACTCCATAGGAACTTCCTTTTGCCCACTTTCCCATGCTAAGTTTTGTTTCTTCAAATTTCTTTTTCCACCTCAGGGCATTGCCCTTGCTGCAACTTTTGCCTGAAGTACCTTCTCCTTAGTACTTTTCATGGCTGGAAACTTTCCACCGTTCAGGTCTCAGTCTGAATGTCATGTGATCACTCAGATAAAAGTCAGTACAGCCCAAGTTTCCTGAGGGCTAGCACCTGGTCTGTCTTGACTAAATTTCACCTCCAGAATCTAGTACAGTGCTTGAAAAGTACTTTGCAAACACACACCAAATTCTTTTGGAATAATGAATGAATGAATAAATGAACAGACCTTCTGTTGCTTCATGAGCCAGCTTAAATCCGAACTCCATAATGAATTGTAATAGTATTACACTGTTCCATTTGTTACATAAAGTACCTCATTTAATGAGGCCCAGCATTCACCTCCTCTAATTTATACGTTATTTATATTCCAAGTCACTTATTTTGTATTTAATCATATTAGTCTCTTCCTTTTTTTTCTTGTGGTAACATATATGTACCATAAGAAATTGTCATTTTAACTATAAATTTACAATTTAATGCTATTTATTGCTTTTACAATGTCTTGCTTACATCACCACCTCCCATTATCAAATTTTTTCATCACCAATGTTCCAAAAATGTCAACATATTACACCTATTTCTTTAAAGAAACTTAAGTTACATAAATGTTACATAAAAAATATAGGGAATTCCCATATGCCCTGTTCCACTCAACTCCCACATTTTCCCACATTAACAACATTCCTCATTACTGTGGTACATTCATTGCAATTGATGAATACACTTAGGAGCATTGCCACTAAGCATGGATTAAATTTACATTGTAGTTTATCTCTCCCTCCTGATTCTGTAGGTTATGGCAAAATATATAATGGCTTGTATCTGTCATTACAATGTCATTCAGGACAATTCCCAAATCACAAAAATGTCCCTACATTACACCTGTTTTTGCCCTCTCCCTGCCTTCAAAACCTCCAGTGGACACAGCCTCTACATCAATGAAGTGATTTCTTCTGTTGCTAGAATCACAATAAGTCTATAGTAGAATACCAGTCGGTCTACTTTTGTCCATAGTTCATTCCCCAATCCTGAGGATTCTGAGATGGTGATGTCCACTCTGCCTCTAATTGAGAGGGGTCTGTGATCCATTAGTGTTGATGGATGGGACTCTCTTGCTTGCAGTTGTATACACTCTCCGTTCCTTGGTATGGTAGTTGTCCATCCTCACCTCTTTGTTAGTTGTCCTGGGTGAGACCAATGAATGGGAGAGTAGATGTTGCAACTCTGTTGAGATTCAGGGCCCAGCTGGCACATGGATGGCTCAAAGATTTAAGTCTCTTGGACATACACCTATCAACTCTAGTACTAATTATAGGTTCAAATAGAAGAACAGAAAAGCCAAGTATAGGGAAACCACAGCTGAGTCCACCTTTGTCACCCTGAGGAGCATGCATTCCAAAGTAAGGCCCACTGGCAAGGCACCAAACTCCTGAGCTATCTGTCCTGACTATAATGTCTGGATGTCTCCAGAACCCTCAGGAGACCCACTGTTTGGGTAGATTGCTTACTCTTTTATTGTTAAGCTCTATGACCTTTTTATATAGAATGGAAATCAAACCCTTATCAGATATGTAGCTTCCAAATATTTTCTCTCATTGAATGGGCTGCCTGTTCACATTCTGATGAAGTCATTTGAATCACAAAAGACTAAGTTTGAGGAGGTCTGCTTTATCCATATTTTATTTGGTTGTTCCAGCTTTTGGTGTAAAGTTTAAGAATCTACCACCTATCGTGAGGTCTTGAAGAGGTTTCTCTAAATTTTCTTCTAGGAGCTTTATGGTTCTTTTATATTTAGGTTTTTCATCCATTTTGAGTTAATTTTTATATAAGGTGGGAGATAATGGTCTTCTTTCTTTCCTTTTTTGGCTATGTACATGCAGTCTCCCAGGACCATTTGTTGAATAGACTCTTCTGCCCCAGCTGGGTGAGTTTGACATTCTTGTAAAAATCATGTGGCCATAGATGTGGCAGTCTGTTTTTTAACCATCAATTCATTTCCATTAGTCTATGTGTCTATCTTTATGCAAGTAGCATGCTCTTTTTACTGCTGTAGCTATGTAATATGATTTAAAGTACAGAAGTGAGAGTCTTCCAACTTCTTTCTTCCTTTTTAAGATGTTTCTGGTATTAGGGGCCACTTACCCTTCCAAATAAATTTGAAAATTATGTTTTCCATTTCTTTAAATATTGCTGGTGGAATTTTTATCAGGATTGCTTTGACTCTGTTTATCAATTTCGGTAGAATTGCCATCTTAATGATATTTAGTCTTCCAATACATAAGCATGGAACATTCTTCCATTTATTTAGGTCTTTTTTTTTTTATTGCTTTTATCAGTGCACTGCAATTTTCTGAATAGAAGTGCTTTACCTCCATAGTTAAGTTTATTCCAAAATGTTTCATTCTTTTAGTCACTATTGTAAATGGAATTTTTTTCCTAGCTTCCATCTCAGATTGCTCATTACTAGTATATAGAAACACTAATGATTTTTGTTTCTTAACCCATCCCTATGGGTGTGGACCCATTATAAATAAGATCTTTTAATGCAGTTACTTCAGTTATGTTGTGGCTCAAGTGAATCAGGTTTTATTTTAATCCAGATTACCAGAGTCACTCATAAGCAGATTAAAAGTCAGATGGAGAGAGAGGCCACAAAGAGAAGCCAGATCTGAAAGAAAAGGGAACTGCAGAGAGACATGTGTATTGCCATGTGACATAAAAGCCAAGGAACCACAAGATTGTTGTCCAGTAAAATGATACTGATCCTGGCAGGAAGAAATCCTTTTGGTCACTGAAATTGTTGGCCCATAAATTCTTTTTGTTATGCCAACCCATTGTACAGTATTTGTTTAGCAACTAGGACACTAAGACAGTAGCCATTCAGTTAGGCATGAAAGAGTATCTAATTTTGATTTTGATTTTGATTTACCTAAAGGTTAATGAATTTGAGAGTCTTTTCATGTACCCTATAAGACAATAAAAGAAATCAAATACTTAACTGTCATTATTCATAGATGATAGAACTGTCTCCACAGGAAATATTAAAGACCATAGAAAATATTGTGGAAACTTAGCATAAATATAAATCCAAAATTCAATTATATTATCTTCAAACAGATCTTTTCACAGCAGATAGGTTAAAGCAGAGGACACTGATAAGGAAAATTCAGGATACTGGTCAGCTAGCCAATGGAGGAAATAGCATTATAAATTGGACAAAATATATCCAGTGGGTATGCTTATCTGATATTCTGGGTTGAGTGTGTTAGCATGAGCAACCTGAATGGTAATAATTCTTTGCTAGATAAATTGGCTGAAACCTGGCTAAATGGCCACCCATAGGAATGCTGGAACAATTTATTAGGTAGCAACCTGCCAAACTACATCCTTTGTGAAGTCTTGAAAAATTCATTGGTATGAGTGGAATGGGGACTGGAACCAAGAATTGTTGTATGATAGCACTGTATTCTATTAGATGTACATGTGGCAATGTTAAGCAATAATCCTAAGAGTTAATAGCTATTGATTACATACTCATTCTGGTGCCAGACAGCCTTCTAAGTGTTTTTCCTTTCTTAGGTATTTTCTCTGTATGACAACAATGTAAGGAATATATTATTATAATTTATATTTTACACAGGAAGAAGCAGAGACACAGAGTGCTATGCAGACAATGAAATATATGAGTCTGAACCTCAGAGGACCTGGTATGGCTGAAGGTGTAAACTATGATATAATCAGTTACAGACAACCATGCTCTTAATGAGGTAAATGAGAGAGGTGTCAAAAGAGAGAAGAGAACTAAGCATTGGGCTCCAGGGTGCTCTGATATTAAGAAGCCTATCAGGAAAACTGGAGTTGTGTATGTCAGGGCTTGGGTCATGGACATTTAGTCAATAACAATAGAATGCAAAAACTTATGTCCTCTCTTTAACAATTTACAGATCTGCTAATTTTTTGTAAAGCTAATATTGCCACCCTAGCTCTCTACTTTTCCAAAATTAGAACAAAAATGTACATATTATACAGTTTTCAGATATTCTGTATGTACTCACTTTAAAAACCTCTATAGTGTAATGCTTGGGCTGAAGCAGAATTTTTTTCCTTTAGTGATTGTGCATTTAAACACATAGCCAGAAGAAAGGCTCTCAGTACTTGAACATGCCACAGTGTGAATGGCAGAAATAGGGTTCTCTTTCCCCAATGTAAAGATAAGGGTGGCACATCTGAATTGTGCACAATGTTATTTTTTTCTATAACTTCATTTTTCAAGCTCTTTTCTCTCTCTCTCTCTCTCTCTCTCTCTCTCTCTCTCTCTCTCTCTCTCTCTCTCTCTCTCTCTCTCT
>JAQZBX010112313.1:0-10207 GCA_029593785.1 Cabassous unicinctus
TACACGTGATTCCCATACATCCATCGCCCTCCTTTTCCTCTCTCCTCTATTAATAACTTTTTACATGGAGATGGTACATTTGTTGCAGTTGATGGAGAAACATTGAAACATTGTCACTAACCATGGTCAATGGTATACATTATGGTTTACATTTTGGATGGTACACTTTTATAGGTTTTTACAAAAGGGAGAAGACGTGGTGAGCCGATGCCCATATGGGCAAAATTTATGATAAGTTAGAAGGGTGTAATTATGCAGTGGATGAGTGTGACTGTGGTGCAATGATGTGATTGGGTTCAGTGGTGCTAGTCTGCTAGGGGGAGTAGGTTGGGAGGTTTGGTTTGGAATATCCATGGAACTAGTGGGAGGGTCAGGGGAAGGAGCTGGTCAATTCTGGGTTTTAGCAGGTCTGTGGTTAAAACTACAATGTTGGGAATGTTCTTTTGACAAATATTTTAGGGGAGGGTTACTGGTGTAGGGTGTTGGATGTGGGGGCATACATGGGACAGGGTGTGCCTGGACCAGGCTTCTATGCAATATATAAATGTTCATTTTTTCATAGTGTGTTATATTACTGCGTGGAGACCCACAAAATAATCAAGAAAATATCACACTCTCATCCCGGGAAGTCCTGCTGTGTTCTCAGTTAGAGGGACAAGAATCCCTTGAGAACATAGGCAGTGCCTAATAAAACATAAGAATATGTCAAGCCGTCAGTATTATGCAAGTAAGTATAAATCTTATTCTTCAAAAATTGAAACTTAGTGGTTACCATAGGTTCCAAGGGGAAGGGGAGGGAAGAATTGAACAGATGGAATGTAGGGTATTTTTAGGGCATTAGAATTGTTCAACATGATCTTGCAATAATGGATACAGGGCACTTCATGTTTTGTCAATTCATTCTTTGCTGCCTCAGTTGTATTTAGTTGATCTTTTGTAGTAAATTGCTTAGAATCACTTATTTCCTTTTTTTCACAGTTTTCTGACATTTTCTTTCTGGTTACCGTGGGAGTTAATTTAACATCTCAAATTTATAACAATGTCTTTAGATTTGATACATACTGTATTAGTCAGCCAAAGGGGTGCTGATGCAAAATACCAGAAATCAGTTGGTTTTTATAAAGGGTATTTATTTGGGGTAGAAGCTTACAGTTACCAGGCCATAAAGCATAAGTTACTTCCCTCACCAGTCTATTGCCACCTGTTGGAGCAAGATGGCTGCCGATGTTCAGCCTTCCAATTCTTCTTAAGGCTCCATGGTCAGGCTCTCTAGGCTTTGTCTCTCTCTCTAGGGCTTGGTTCTTTCCAGGCTCAGCTGCTTGTTCTCTCCACAAGGCCAGTTCTAGACTATCAGTCAGGTGACTCATCTCTTTTCCCAGGCCCTTCTCTCCTTCCTCACCACCAAGCTCCTCTGTGTGCTTACTTCCCAGGATTCCTGTTCAAAAACTCAGCATCAGACTCTAACTCTGTCCTCTGCCATGTCTCCTATGTGTGAGTCACCACTCATCAAGGGACGGGGACTCAACACCCCACTGACATGGCACAACCAAAGCCACAATCATTATCCAATCAAGTAAACTTCTGAATCCAATATAATCTAATATTCCCAGAGGAAAAGACCAGTTCACAAACATTATCCAATATCTATTTTTAGAATTCATAAATAATGCAAAACTATTGCACCTACTAACTTGAATATCATCCACAGATGATGTTTAGATCCTCCTCCATCCTCTCTCTTTATGAAGTTCTCATCACAGATTGTGTCTTCATTTCTTTTGAGTTCCAAACCATATGTTTTTCATTACTTTAAGGCATTTGTATGGTGTATTCTGTATGTGGAGTAACATACCAAAAAATATTAAAAATGTTTTTGAAAGAGAGCTTCTCTGGGTATAAAATTCTTGGTTCTAATGATTTTCTTTCAGCACTTTATAAATATTTCTTCCCACTGCCTTCTTGCCACCAACATTTCTGATGAGAAATTGGCACTTAATATTTTGGGGGCTCCCTTGTACATGACACTTTGCTTCTCTCTTGCAAATTTCAGTATTCTCTTGTTTTCTTTGGCATTTGACTCATTCTTTATCTGTTAATTCAGTCCTGGGTAAAATTAGACCTTGGTCCTCACAGTTTCTTGAACCCATTGGCTTCTTCACTAGTATTCTGGAATCTTGACTCAGTCCAGTGGTATGGTATCTAAAGTTATTTAAGCAATGTCATTAGAAACCTGTGCCCCAGAGTACCTGGTATATTCCTCTCCATGGATTTCTGAGACAGTCCTTTTTGTTTAATATGATACACTCTGACCTGTAGCTGATTGCAGGTGTTTTCTCTGAAGCTTCAAAATTAAAATGGTCCATTGATGATAAAACACTTAAAACAGCCAGGTTAACTTACTATTGTTCAATAAAAGTGAAAGTTCTGATGAAATTTCATTACAACAATATTGCAATTGAGAAGGAAATTTGGTTGCTTCTGTGAAATTATGACCAATAACACTACACTGTTCTCTAAATAAGGCAGATCAGTACTACAATATCTCATGGACCTTGAAGACATTGACAAATCTCTCGGAAGTTCATATAAATTCTGAAATGTTTACATTAATAACATTTTACCCATAAAAACTTAATCAAAATAATTTTGGAAAATCCTTTTTAATTTGGCAACACTTCCTATACAAATCTTATATCAAATAAACCTATTTCTAGAACCTCTCTTTTTAAAAGTGAATGAACAATTCCTTTGAGATCAGGAATATGTCATTTAAATTTGATTTTGGAAAGGTGAAATGGCAAAAAGTTGTCAGGCTTGAACATTTTGAAAATAGGACCATGGGTCACTGTGAAGCTGTATTTGTTTCCCTGTTTAACCAAGTGGCATTAAAAGATTTTGAAAGTAAATAGAGGAGTAAACATGATTGTCAAAGGACTTAACTTTTTAAAAGTGAGAATAAATCAAGAATATTATATTCTATTAATCACAGAGAAGGGATGACAATACAAAAAAAAATAATAGATCATTTTAGGCCCCAAGAAAATTGAGAATGGCAGACATCATGCCATAGCAAGCTATCACGGTCTGTCAGTATAACAGTCTGAAGAGCCCCTGGCTTGGCCTTCTGAACTCTTTGCCCTTATACCATAAAACGTACATCTCAGATATGTGAGGCAATACCTGTTTACTTCAAGTGTGGTGTTTGGAAGCTGTATGTATCCCAGAAAAAACACATTCTTATATTTAATCCATTCCTGTGGTTGTGGGCCATTGTAAATAGGATCTTTTGATGAGGCTACTACAGTTAAGGTGTGACCTGCCACAGTCTGAATGGGTCTTAATCCTCTTACTGGAGTCCTTTGTAGGAGAATGAAATTCAGATGCAGAGGGAAAGCCAGGAAAGCAAGAAGCTGAAATCAACAAACCCACAAGGAAAATGAGATACCAAGAATTGCTGGTAGCTGGTCTTTGGGACGAAAACATTGCATCACCTTGATGATACCTTGATTTGGCTCATTAAGACTCTATCATGGCCTCAAAACTATAAGCTAATAAATTCTCATGATTTAAGCCAACTCACTTTCATGGTATTTGCTGGAGCAGCTTAGAAAACTATAACCCCAAGTCTCTAGGAAATCTTTTCATTTCTGAAGAATGCTGGACATTAGTTCAATATTTTTGCCACTTTAAATAATAAGAGGCCTATCACCTCTATTTAGTAAATGTTTAATAGATAGGAATCATTTTACACATTAGTTCATTGTATCTCCCAGCACTCCTAACAAATTGGTAAACCATTTCACACTTGAGGATCCTGATGATCATATAGGAAAACAAACTACCTATAGACATTGTTAAAAAGTTGTAGGTCACAGAAGTTGCTTGTCTTGTGACAAACCTGTGTATTTCCTTGAAATGGGGGAAGAATGTTTTATGTATTTTCAAATACAAATTTTGACAACAACAATTTGGAAGTCATCAGTTTATTCGAAGTTTATTAGGGGAATAGCTAGAACATTTCACAGAATATGTCATGTGATATTCCTTGATAACATAGTTAAAATCTGTTTAGAATGTGAATATTCCAAGTCAGTCCAGAGAAACATTTGATTGGAGCCTCAAATACAGTCTGAGCTTTCTATAAATATAGTGTCCATTCTCTGGTGCTGTCAGTCTTTGGACATTGGTAAGGAAATCCTTGTATTAAGTATACTGTCCCCTATTGTCTAGGAATCAGTGACTTCTGTGGCTGTAGCTCTAAATTTCACCCAGGAAGAGTGGGCCATGCATGGCAGATCCAAGAGAAAGCTGTTCAAAGATGTAATGCTGGAAAACGGTCGTCTGCTCTCAGTGCGTGATTCTGACAACATTGATTATATGTATCAAGTATCCAGAACAGCTTCCCCATATTCCATTCCACTCCACTCCTTGCCCTGATTGTTTCATAGAACTTATATCTACATGAAAATAGTCTTTATTTACTTGTATATGGTTTGTTATCTCAGTAGAATGTAGTGTTCCTGACCAAAATGCCAAATCTTTCTTGCTGCACAATCTTCAGTACCCAGGACTGTGCTGGGAAGACAAATGTTTTTTGAATGAATAAATAAATGCATTATAGACTGTTACTTTTCTCAGATAGGAACAAAGCTGGGGTTTGAGTCTATACACATAGCATTTATTGTATTCTGGTGGAGTTTATTTATGGTTAACGGATTCTTTTAAAAAGTGATATAATTTCTGCAGAGTAAATCACTGAGGATTCTATATGATGTCTCTGAAATTTGACTTGGACATCATCAAGAGAACCTTATTTTCTTTGGTACAGTGCCAGGTGTGCCTTCTTCATAAGTGAAGAGCTGTCAGTGTGCTTCTTCCTCAACTAACCTTGGTAGCCAGCATTTGACTACTTGAAGACTCAGCACTGGGTGCACAATCTATGTCCAGGGTCTCTGCCTGCAAATCAGATGTGATTTCACCATTGGAGCAAGGAGATGATCTGTTAGGGAAAGGAGAGGATTTCTCCAAGGCAAGAATCTAGGTGAGCTTAAAGAACCTGTGCTTCAACATGAAGAGGAGCCTGGTAAGTGGGAGTACAAGAGTTTGGTAGGTCAACTTCAGATTTTCTTGAGTGAATGATATTTTCTGAAATGGCACCAAGGACACTGGGAGAAAATTGTAAGGATGACATCATTATACTTTGCATTTATCAATCTCTATTTTTAGGTCCTTCTGTAAATAGCTTGGCCTACCCAAAGCTGCAAGGGGTTCCAGGCAGCAAAATCCACAGAAAGGAAAGCCCTCTCAACCCTTCACCAGAATCCTCCCACTCTCGGAGAACACTCCCTCTCACCGGGTTGCTGGCAGGAATCGTGGCTCAAACCAGCCTTTTTCCCTGAGGGTGGGGTTCAGCCATCTGTGTTTACCACCACAGGCAGGGAAAAAACTCACGAATCCTTCCCGAGTAATCTGCGCCATCCAGCTCCCTCCAGAGCAGTGTTCCTAAGGTTCTCGCTCCATGCGCTCCCAGCACAGACCCCTGGGCAGGACCCTGTCACAATCAGCTGTCCTTAGAGAGCGAGTCAGTGAGTGCCCTCCTAAACTGATGCCATCTTCCTTTCTTTATCTGCAGGCTAATATAGAATGCCTTGAATAGGATTTGCATCCCTCTGTAAGTAGGGAGTTATCTGGTATCACCTGTGATTGGTTAGATTGCCTCCTCATTGTGGTGTAAATGTTTCTCATTTTTGTGGTCATTTCTTCTTCTAACCTTGGCTGACTGAGATCTGAGGGGGACCTTTTGCAAACAAGGGGATTTTCCACATAATCTCTTTAGAATTGAATACTAGGTTAATTCACCTCTCTTCTGAGGCTGCCTCTGACACCTTGTAGTTATTAGCAATTCCTTGAGAGTGGTTATGACCTAGCATGAGAGCCCTGGTAGCCCTGTTCCCCATGCACTTAAAAGCAGCAGGAATCCATTCTTCAGATTGAGCAGTGAAGGGTCTAATGCCCTTGTGCATGGTCTGCCATGACCTTTTGGGCATTTTTCTCCATGTCCCTTCTCATTCTGTCACTCTCTCCACTCGCCATTTGCTTTTTGGTTGCTTGCTCTGATGCCTATGGAAAGAGTGGTGTGATGTTCAGGATTCTGTAAGTTTCTTCATAGAAAATAAACACCTGTTTTTAATTGATCCAGGACTGCAGGATGGTATATCATTTTACTTTTGCACTACCTCATGCATAGTCGTTAATTAAAATAGACCATCTGGGTGCATAATATTTTCTCGGGAGTAGTGTTGAAAAAGATTTTGTGCTTTCTTCCCCCAGAAAAGGAGGGGTTGATCGAGTGTTATCTGCAGTGATTCATTCCCATAAGATGTGCAGAATTCCCAAATAAGATTTTGAAAATCCAGAACTGAATATGCCATAAATGAAAATAAAATCACTAAACCAGTAATTGATGTCCTTCTTACAGATTATTTGTTCCAATAGTTAGGGCTGTAATATACAAAACAGAATTATGTCATCATTGACTTCAGTGATGTCAGAATTATTAGTAACATTTAAATCTTTCTTCCTCTACAGGGTATTACTTATCATGGATTATATGACATCTAACCTGGCCTTACACTGTCTGCCTCTCTATTTTTTTTTTCCTTTTGTAATACATTTTTATGCTATTAGGTATGTATCATCAAGTAGTGTTCAACTGGAAAATATTTCTTCACAGAATGATTTACAGTCCTAAAATAAACCACATTTATTAATATCTCCCATCCTCTCAGACTGGTTGGTGACTTCTTGGGTAGTTCTCAAGCTCATGTGTAGTAGACAGTTTTTCTGAAGTTTGTGTTTCCCTTGAGACAAATTTCACCATGAATTTAGTAGTTATTTTCATTTTATATATGTTATTATTAGAGCAGTGGTTTACTGAAAAATTCTTGCAGAAAATAGAGAACTTCCGTATATCCCCCACTTATTTTCCTTATTGTTTACCTTTATATTGCTCTCTTTCCTTATTGATATTTTGTCAAAAGGGTCACTCCTTTATTGGATGTGATGTATTGAATTCTCCTACTAGCAATGTACCACTATCTATTTCTCCCTTCAATTTTTCACCTTTTGCTTCATATATATTTTGGAGCTTTGCTGTATATATATATAATTGCTTATATGTATAGTTTTAATTGCTGACATTGTCTTTGAATGATTTATTTTTCTTTCTCCTAGGCAGCAGTTTTATTTTTAAGTATACCTGTTATGGATTACAGAAAAATCATGTAGAATGAACAGTGTTCCCGTATACTTCCCCCCAGATGCATAAGTTCCCTTATCCTGAATATTTTCTATTAATATGGTAACTTTGTTACAATTGATAAACCTAGATTCTTATTATTATAGGGTTAAATGTAGTCCTCATTCATGCATACTCTTCTTATTCCCTTCTGAAAACCCTCTTCTGGTTGTAATTGTTATGTATTCATACATTTTATATGCCCAACCATAGGTGATCTTTAATTTTATGCTCTTGAATTTTGGAGATTTTAAAATATGGAGTTACACACCAAAACCCAACACATTATTACTGTTATTTTTAATTAGAGAAATGAGTGTCTTTATGAGAGTTCTTAAATTTTTATGTAATTTGACCCACCGTTGAGTGTCCTTTCATTTCAGTCTGAAGAACTTGCTTAAAATTGTTTGTAGGGCAGCACAAGTGGTGAAAAATTTCTGCAGGTTTTTTGTTGTTGTTGTTGTTTGTTTGTTTAATATGGGGATGCCAAATTAATCTTCCCCTCATTTTCAAAAGCCTGTCTCACTAGATATAATTTTTTAGAAGAGACTCATTTTCTGTGAACCCATGAACCATTGCCCCTTAATTTGCCTTTTTGCCCGCTTAATGTTTGTCTTCATGATTTCTGTGGCAAAATTGTTGCTGGAACTTACTGGGACTCACTTGGAGGAAACATATTGCTTTACTCTTGCAGTTTTCAGAACTCTCTCCTTTCCCATGGTATTTTCTTGTGGGATTACTGTGTGTCTGGACTATGTTCTATGACTTAATCCTGTATGGGGTTCTTACTGTTCCTTGATTATGTATACACATGCCTTCCATTACATCTGAGATGTTTTGTGTCATTATATCTTTGAATATTCCTTCTGCCACTTTCTCCTTATTTTCTTTTTGTCTATCCCACAAAGCATGTGCGTACTTCTTGATTTTATGCCATATGTCCTTTCCACTGGGTGTAGAAGGGCACACAGAATCCTGAGGTTCCAGTTTCCATTTCCCCATGGAATGCTTTAACTAGTAAAGAGTGGCAGATCCATTTTCCTGCAGTGGTCAGTGCTCCTGAAAGTCAAGGACCCAGTAGCATAGGGAGCATAGTAAGGCAATAGCCACCACCGAAAAGTCGCAGCACCACCAGAGAAATGGTACCCACTCGGTTCCACGAGAGGGGTGGGGTCAGGGTGGAGGATGTCCCTGCAGGAAGGTTTTGTTGTCTAAGCCTCGCGCCGGGTCCCCATGACACTAATGCCCGCAGGTGTCTGAGGCACTGCCCCAAAGTTGGTTTCTAAGGTGATTTTAGGGAAGGGGAGATGTGGGTGCTGTCAATAGTGTTGACCATGGTTCTGCCAGCAGCTCTGCAGGAACCCAGGGGCTAAAGGTAGTCCTCACCCCAGCATACACACCACGAGTCTGGAAGGCCAGTGCTGTGTTTGCACCTGGTCCACCCCCGGGGATGTCCTTTAGAAATCACAACTTCTGAGCTGGCCTCACAGGCATTGACCTTGTTCCCTGCCCCAACCCATCGGGGACCATCCACTGCCTGTCAGAGCTGCTGGCCACCTAGCTTCGGGTCAAGCAGGGCCTTTGACAGGCCAAGGGACCCATTGGAAGCCAGCGGCCATAGTAGGACAGTGCCATGGCGGTCCAGACTTAATGGACGATCCCTTACACTCTCTTTTAAAATTTGTCATTTCTTTCTAACTTGTTTCTCTTTCATTTTTTAATTTTATATTAAATGTCTTCTTAACTGCATAAAAAAAAAATTCCTCTAAGGGTTTGGCTAGACCACATGACATGGGAAAATAGCTCAATACTAATAGCTTTAATACTAATAAATATTACTGCCAGAAAAGCCAGAAATAGCCACTGTGTATAGCAGGGGAAACAGCAACGTTGTGAGGGGAGGTGTTTATGTGTGAGTTTTTGCGTCTGGTTTTTGTTGGTAATTTTATGGACATAATGAATATGCATTAGTAATGATTGAATTGATGAACACAAAGCTCTTTGATTACAGCAAATACCATGGGATTGTACACTTTGCCTCAGTTGACTTCTTTATTATTAAGTCTCTATAAAATCGATTTGTAGAAAAAAATAGGGTGGTTTGGGGGAAATACACCCGAGGGTAGATAGATTCTACAGTTAGTAGGTAATTTTCATGATGCTCTTGCCTGGTTTTTAACAACCATTTCACCACAAACCAGGAGCTGGTGGAGGCTGCTCTATGGGGCACCTGTATGATGTTACACATGTTTATTTGGAAAGTCCCAGCATTCACTATACACATAATTTTGCTGTACGTTCAGGTAGGAATTGTACACTTTAATAAAACATATTTTTCCAAACAGAGGGTGTTGATAGTCACCCATGAAAGCCTTGTATTTGCCTATTTCTCTATTCAGGTCTTCGATTTTTTGCTCTTCAAATTCAGAGGATGTGCTCATGGGTGCATTGAGAAGGATGGCTGTACCCTCGGACTGGTCCATGCATCTCTTGACACTTATGAGTCACTCTGCCTGACATCTGGGGAATAGCCAAATTGGGTTTGTGTCCTTGTTCAGCCTATACATGTTTTTTCCCTCCTGGTGGTGGGTAGGGTCATCCTGATGTTATTGGCACAGAGTTGGAGGTTGGGGAATGTGCATCGTTTTGTTCTCAGGAAGATTTTATGTGAGCTGCCAGCCTTTTTTTTTGCTGTAAGAATAAATTTCATTTTACTTCAAATTTCAAAGAAGTAGAATGTGACCTAACAGCAGTTATTTACATATGGGTAACTGCCTCAGAATCTCTCTATACAGGAGAAAATCACAAAGAATTAGGAGACTAATCAGAGTTGCTTTCTGTGAAAGAAAAACTAGATCTCCTCTAAATTAGTCAAAAGTGGGCATATTCAAAGATTAAAAATCAGAGAAA
>JAQZBX010112314.1:0-10179 GCA_029593785.1 Cabassous unicinctus
ATTTCCATCCTCTTTCCCCAATCCAAAATCCTTATCTTATACTTTTCTAGATTCTAATTCATCCATCAAAGCCTCCTAAGATCTCCAGCTCAATACTTTCCTCACAAGTTTATTTAAAAATCTAGATTGCCTCATAGGCTAGAATATCCTACCCAACCCAGGACAGGAACTCATTTAACCCCCTAACAATCCCATTTGTTTGCCCATCAAACATCCTCAGGCACCTACTGCATACCAGGCATTGTGCTGGTTGAAGGAGGTATGGGGATTAAGTAAACAGTAGTCCCTGACTTTGGGAAGCTCCCAGCCCAGATAGGTAAATAGACAACCACCACGGCAGGAGGTCTGCAGTGTGAACCCAAGAGAGGAAACCCCCTCCCCCAAGCCACTTGTGTATCTCTTTTGTTTTCCTTCCTCTGCTCAAGAAGCCTTCATTTGGGGTCCCAGCCTGCATCCATCATAACTGGAAAATCGACTCTAGAAAACTCCATGAGTACCCAAACAGACTTACAATGCTGACAACGTCATCGGATTTGGTCATGGGGTCTGCCCGCCTGTAGCCTACATTTTTATGGGTTTTTCACACTGAAACAAACAACAACAAAAAAGAATATTGTGTTTTTTTGCTTCTCTTCACAAGAATCCAGGTTGAAAACAAACCAGAAAGAGCACCTAATCTGATGATATTTCTCACAGTAGAATTCAAAGGACAGTGAAGTTAAGAAGAGCCCAGGGAGCTTCCCTATTTCCCTTAAATGTCTTCTTCCCTATCCCAGTCCAAAGGACTCATGTTCCTAGCTCCATTGTTCTAGCAGAGCAGAAAGGGCAGCCTACTTACTGGATATGCTGCCCCCCCTGTGCTCAAAGTTAGTGATCAAGTGCTGAGACTGCATGTGGCAGGAGGGACTGCCTCTGCTCCATCCTTAAATCTGAGCATCGTAACTGGTCACACAGACCCAGGTTCAAAGACAGGGAGAACAGGAGACAGAAAAATGGAAGGAAGGAAGGGAGGCAGAAAAGGAGGAAGAGAGGAAGGGAGGGAAGGGGGGGAGGGAAAGAAAGGAGTCTATGCTTAATTGTACTAAACTGAGATCAAGAAAAAATATCCTAAAAATGTCCATTAAAAGGATCTTCCCTTAAGGTCAAATTCATAAAAGGAAGGAAAGTTGACTAGAAAGTTCCTTAAAAACACAGAGACACAAATTTTGAGGGAATTCTCAGAGTTCTTTCTATAAAGGTAGAGAAAACAATATAATAACCTTCATGTCCCCATCAGTCTATTTCTCCAATTATTAAAAATCTGCCAATTTTCCTTCATCCCCACCAAAAAAGAAAGTTTTTTTAGTAGTAGAAAGTTCCTTTTTAGGGCAGCTGTTCTTGTTTCTATTTTATTTTAAATGTTTTGAATACCTATGACATACCAGAAATGTGCTTAAATGGATTGAGAATGTATCTTACTATTCTGACTTATGACCCTCTTATACTGAAAATCTATATTTAGACAGCAAATTTAAAACTTAGAGATCAAAATAAAATAAAACAATTTACATATGCAGTTATAATTTGGTGAGGTTAGGATACTGTTCTTAAACTAGGATGATGTCAAAGTTCTGTGCAATCAACTCATACATGTGTTTCTACAGATTTTCTCTTGTTTTTCTTGTTTCTATTTTATTTTAAATGTAAAATATTTTAAATTTTAAATGTAAAATATTTTATTTTAAATGTAAAATAGTAACTGGTGGAATCATTTAAAACCAAAACAAATTTAAGCTTTACAGGTCTTGATCCTTAACATAAGACAGAGAGAAAGGTTATTTTTAAATTCTAAGAAGAGTCAAATCACTAGGACCTCTAAAAATGATTTTTTAAATATATGTATAATAGATAGCTAAAAAAATCAGATTGACCACATGCTAAGTTTAATTATTACGCAAATAATCTTTCCTTTAGGATTTTGTCCCAAACTTTGTAGTACCAGACAATCTTTCATCTTTGCAATCCTCAAGCAGGGTATTTTTCTATTCAACAGTGTCTGGCACTTCTTGGAATTTAAGGCTGCATTGCTCTTTTTAAGTCAGTTCATTCATATGTTAGAAATAACGCCATCCTCAGGTCTTCCTCTAGACGACACCAGAACCACAGATATTAAAATGCTTGGTAATGCACCCTGAAAACCATCTGGGGAGTTTTAAAAGGGGCTGAGTACTTAGTCTTTCAGATTTAGGAAAATGGGAATTAAAAATAATAATATAACCTTGTACTGAATGGAAATTTAACCATTTTTACTAAAACAAGGAGGTTGACCTTGACCTTTAAGAATAAGCTAATTAGAGTACCCCAATTGCTCAAGTTCCAGCTTCAGAAAATTCCTGATTCATTCTCCAGCATCAGGTCTCTCTCTTTCACTTTGTGTAAACCTTAGTATAAATGTCAGGGCAAATTAGGCACTTCGGCGATTTTTATGGTTGATGACTGTTTTTCTAAACCTTGGAAGAATGGTCCGGCACACCCATCCATGTGGAATAATCTATTAAAATAAGTCAGACTTGGCAAGGAAAACTATAAACTAACCATCTATACATTAATCCAGACAAACCATGCAATGAGCAACCATTTCTTAACAATCATAATGGAAACCTGCCAATAATGCTACTTAATCACCTTCAGGCACAAACAGTGATTAGAGATTTTCTTTTTCCTGGCAGTAAGAGTGGATTTAGCTTCCTATATGAAGATCTCCATCATTACTCATCCAGAGGATCATATAATTAAGTATTTATGTCTTTCTTTTCCAATAGACTATAGAAGTTTTTCAAAGTGTTGCCCTCAAGCCACCAGCATTAAAATTTCCTGGGATGCCTGTTAGAAATTCAGATTCCTGGGCCCCTCTTACCCCTAATCTACAGAATCAGGAAATCTGCCCTTTTAACAAGTTCCCTGTTTTTTCTCTTGTGTATGCTATTTAAAAAAACATTGGACAGAAGCTGCTTTTCTCATTTTTGTTTTTCAGTGACCAGCGAAGTCCCCAACACCTAATAAGAGCTTAAAAAATGTTGCTGAACAAATTAATAAATGGTGTCCCCAGTTTGTCCTTGCGTTCTCATGTGAAGCCTGAAAGAATTGTGATATTAAACGTGCAACGTTCATCTCCTTCATGTTTTAGGTGCTGACCAGTTATTGTGTAATTGTCTCCATATGTGTCAGTTGACCCCACCAGAAGGAAAAAGTCCTTACACTTTTGTCACTGTTGTATATGCCCAGTCACTAGCATATGACAGATTCTCAATAAATATGTATTGAATAAATAGATCAATAGATGGATGGATGGACAGATGGTGGAGCCGCCTGAATAGAGACCACCCACGGACTTATTAGGTCGCACATATTTTTCTCTTGCTGGCACCTGAATTTTTACAAATTTCGTATACTATCTTAATCTTAAGTGTGTATGTGTCAGACATTCTACATTTGTTATCTCATCTAGATAATGGGCTATTTCTTCCTCAAATAAGAATCATCTAAATTGAATAATTCAATAATGTTGGAACATTTAATCCTGCCTCTTCCTTCCTTCACCTTTCTCCAGTATCTCCATCACCTAGTAAATCCCAACAACCATCTCCTTAAGGTCTCCTCCCCACCTGCCCCTAGTCTCAGTTGCACAAGAAGGCAACCAAGAAGCAAATTCACTATTATCAACAAAACAAGAAAAGAAGTCAGTACCATTTCTCCAAATTTTCCTCTAGAGAGAAGAGGCACCAACAGAGAAACAAAGCAAGAATAAAGCACCAAGAGGAAAAATTCTTTACACTTCCAGCTGCTGTCTCACAAAGCATTTGTTTCTAGTTCAGTCCCTCTGGTCTTTAAATTCCCTTTGATTTTTCCGTGACAGGGAATATACTACTTAAGTCTTTTCTAAACAAGTGATCTGTATAACAAATATAAAGCAGTGCTTTTCCAACTTTATTATTCATAAATATTATCTGAGTTCTTTAAGCATGCAGATTCCTAGCTCCCAGTCTCAATAGTTCTAATATAATAGATGTATTAACACGGTCACAGGACACAATGTCAATATATGAAAATCAATTTCTTTTCTATGTACCAACAATGAATAATTGTATATTAAAAATTTTAAAACATTATCATTTACAATAGCACGTGAAATAATTAGGTTTGAGTACAACAAATATCTACAATATTTGTATGTTGAAAACTACAAATATTGAAGAGAGAAAGTAAATAAAAACCTAAATAAATGGAGAAATATGCCAAGTTCATGGATTGGAAATTTAAATATTCTTAAGATAGCAATTCTCCCCAGATTAACCTATAGATTCAATGCAATCCCATCAAAACCCCAACCAGCATTTTTGTGGAAATTTTGTAGGAAATTATTTATATGGAAAAGTAGGAAAAAGCCAATGGGTCAAAGAAGAAACCACAAGGGAAATTAGGAAGTATTTTGAGATGAATGAAACAAAACATACATACCTGAATGTATGAGATACAGCAAAGGCAGTACTCAGAGGAAAATTTATAGTTGTAAATGCTTATATTAAAAAAGAAGTTAGATCTTGAATCAGTAACCTAAACTCATATTAGAAAGAGCCAGAAAAACAAAAGCAAACTAAAAAAGTGAGCAGAAGGAAGCACATAAAGATTACAGTGGAAATAAATGAAATAGAGAATAGAAAAAACAACAAAGATTTAACAAAACCAAAAGTTGGTTCTTTGAAATAAAATCAACAAACCTTTAGATAGAGTGGCAAAGGGGGAAAAAAGAGAGAAAGAGAACAGAAATAACTAAAATCAGAAATGAAATAAGGGACATTGCTACTGACAGTAGAGAAATAAAAAGGATTATAAGATACCATGAACAATTGTATGCCAACAAATTAGATAACCTAGATAAAATGGACAAATTCCTAGAAACATACAAACTACCTACACTGACTCAAGGAGAAACAGAAGATCTCAATAGACCAATAACAAGAGATTGAATCCGTAATCAACAAACTCCCAAAAAAGAAAAGTCCAGGACCACTGGTGAATTTTACCAAAAATTCAAATAATAATTAACACCAATTCTTCTAAAATGCTTCCAAAAACTTGAAGAGAAGGGAATACATCCTAACTCATTCTATGAGGCCAGGATGACTCTAATACCAAAGCCAGATAAAGTACCACAAGAAAAGGAAGTTACAGCCCACTATCCCCTCAGAATATATATGCAAGCACACTCAACAAAATATTACCAAACTGAATTCAACAGCATATTATAGGATGACACACCAGGATCAGGTGGGATTTAGCCCAAGAATACAAAGTAGCTTGACATGAGAAAATAAATCGATACAATACATAACATTAATAGAATGAAGGAAATAAACCATGTGATCGTTCAATTGATGCAGAGAAATTATTTCACAAAATGCAGCTTCCTTGCCTCATAAAAAGCATTGGAAAACTAAGACTAGAAGGGAACTTCCTCAACACAATAAAAGGCATCTGAAAAATTCACAGTTAAGATCATACTCAACAATGAAAGCCTGAAAGCCTTCCTGCTAAGATCAGGAAGAGGACAAGGGTGCCTGCATTCACCACTGCTATTCAACATCTTACTGGAAGTTCTAGCCAGAACAATTAGACAAGGAAAAGAAATTACAAGCATCCAGATTGGAAAGGGAGAAGTAAAGCTATTCCTATTCATAGATGGCATGAGCCTATACATTAAAATCCTGAAAAATCAACAAGAGTCTAGATCTAATATATGAATTCAGCAAAGTGGCAGGGAACAAGATAATAATACAAAAATCAGAGGTGTTTCTATCTTATACTAGCAATAAACAATCCAAAAATGAAAGTTAAAAAAAAAATTCCATTTACAATAACAAGTAAAAGATTCAAATATCTAGGAATAAATTTAACCAAGGATAGAAAGGACTTGTGCATGGAAGACTAGAAATCATTATTGAAAGAAATTAAAGAAAGCCTAATTAAATGAAAAGATATCCTGTGCTTATGGATTGGAAGACTTAATGTTGTCAAGATGTCAATAGTGGCCAAAGTGATTTACAGATTCAACATGATACCAATCAAAATTCCAACAGCTTTCTTTACAGAAATGGAAAAGCCAATCACCAAATTCATGTAGAAGGATAAGTGCCCAAAATACTCAAAATCATCTTGACAAAGAAAAACAAAGTTAGAGGGCTCATACTTCCTGATTACAAAACTTACTAAAAAGCCACAGTAATCAAAGCAATATGGTACTGGCACAAAGCCAGACATATAAACTAATGGAATTAAATTGGGAGTTCAAAAATAAATCCATGCATCCATGAGCAATTGATTTCTTTTTCAATTAAAAAAAATTTATTGGGGAAATCGGTTGAGTGCCTGTTTCCCATGTACAAGGTCCTAGGTTCAATCCCTGGTACCTCCTAAAAAAAAATAATAGATAATTCAGACTTCATCAATATTAAAACTTTGGGGCATCAAAGGACAGCCTCAAGAAAGTGAAAACACTAAATAGGAGAAAATATTTTGTAACCATATATCCAATAGTGGTTTAATATCCAGAACTTATAAAGCATTCCTACAACTCAACAACAAAAAGACAAACAACCCTATTAAAAATGGGCAAAGGACTTGAATAGACATTTCTCTGGAATAAAAGCATACAAATAGCCAATAAGAAAAAAAAATTTTTTTAAGGTATGCTATTCTTCCTTTTAATTTCAATAGAAGTTTATATAACTGGAGGCATTTATTACTTTTTAACATCTGTTGTAGTTATTTACATATCCTTATGCCTTCTCCAAAAAGGCAAAGTTCTTGAGGGCAGGAACCAGTTCTTGTTCATATTTATGTTCCCCTTGGAGAGTAATAATTCCTTGGCTATTACAGTGCCAATAAATAAAGTTGAATTTCTGAAGAAAAACAAAATAGCCAATAAGCTCATGACAAGATGCAACAACATCATTAACCATTAGGAAAATGCAAACCAAGATCACAATGAGATACCACTTCATATCCACTAGAAAAGCAATTATTTTTTAAAAAAAGGAAAATGACTAGTGCCAGTAAGGATGTGGAGAAATAGGAACCCTCTTAGTATTGGTGGGAATACAAAAAATGTGCAACCATTGTGGAAAACAGTTTGGCAGGTCCTCAAAAGTTAAGCATAGAACTACTATATGTTCCAGTAATCCCATTTCTAAGTATATACCCAAAAGGACTGAAAGCAGGGACTCAAACAGATATTTATACACCAATGTTCATAGCAGTATTATTCACAGTTGCCAAAAGGCGGAAGCAACCCAAGTGTCCATCAACAGATGAATGGTGAGCAAAACATGGTAAATACAATGGAATATTACTCAGCTGTAAAATGTAATGAAGTTCTGATACATGTTACAACATGAATGAACCTTGTAAACATCATGTCAATTGAAATAAGCCAACCACAAAAGGACATATAACTTTCTCTCATGGACACGGCTGAGGAAGCATCATTGAAGTCTTTCCTCCCGCCGCCTTGATGCCTACGTCGGATTCTCCAAAGGGAACAGCTGCGGAAGCTCTTCATTGGAGGATTAAGCTTTGAGACAGCCGATGAGAGTCTGGGGAGCCATTTTGAGCAATGGGGAACACTCACGAACTGTGTGGTAATGAGAGATCCAAACACCAAGAGCTCCAGGGGCTTTGGGTTTGCCACATATGCCACCGTGGAGGAAGTGGATGCAGCTATGAATTCAAGGCCACACAAGGTGGACGGAAGAGTTGTGGAACCAAAGAGGACTGTCTCAAGAGAAGACTCCCAAAGACCAAGTGCCCAGTTAACTGTGAAAAAGATAATTTTTGGTACTATTAAAGAAGACACTGAAGAGCATCACCCTAAGAGATGATTTTGAGCAGTATGGGAAAATTGAAGTAATTGAAATCATGACTGACTGAGGCAGTGGCAAGAAGAGAGGCTTTGCTTTTGTAACCTTTGATGACCATGACTCTGTGGATAAGACAGTCATTCAGAAATACCATACTGTGAATGGCCACAACTGTGAAGTAAGGAAAGCCCTGTCTAAGCAAGAGATGGCCAGTGCTTCATCCAGTCAAAGAGGTCAAAGTGGTTCAGGGAACTTCAGCTGTGGTCGTGGAGGCGGCTTTGGTGGGAATGACAACTTTGGTCATGCAGGAAACTTCAGTGGTCAAGGTGGCTTTCGTGGCAGCCGAGGTGGTGGTGGATATGGTGGCAGTGGGAGGCTGTAATGTCTTTGGTAATGATGGAGGCAATTTTAAGAGGTGGCAGAAGCTACAATGAATTTGGCAATTACAACAATCAGTTTTCAAATTTTGGACCCATGAAGGGAGGAAACTTTGGAGGCAGAAGCTCTGGCCCTTATAGAGATGGAGGCCAATATTTTGCCAAACAGCAAAACCAAGGTGGCTATAGCGGTTCCAGCAGCAGCAATAGATACTGTAGTGGCAGAAGGTTTTAATTACTGTAAGGAAACAAAGCTTAGCAGGAGAGGAGAGCCAGAGAAGTGACAGGGAAGCTACAGATTACGACAGATTTGTGAACTCAGCCAAGCACAGTGGTGGCAGGGCCTAGCTGCTACAAAGAAGATATGCTTTAGACAATACGCATGTATATGGGCAAAAAAACCACAAGCACTGTATTTGTGACTAATTGTAGAACAGGTTAGTTTAGCTTCTGTTCTGTGGAAAGTGTAAAACCTTCCAATGAAGGGTTTTAATTTTTTTTTTTTTCTTTAGGAGGCGCCAGGAACCGAACCCGGGACCTCCGTGTGGGAGGCGGGTGCTCAGCTGCTTAAGCCACATCCACTCCCATAGATTTTTTTTTTGCATCCATGCTGTTGATTGCTAAATGTAATAGTCTGATCATGACGCTGAATAAATGTCTTTTTTTAAAAAACACATATATTGTATGATTTCACTTATGTGAAATAAGCTAGAATATGCAAATTCATAGAGACAGAAAGTAGAGTACAGTTTACCAGGGGTAGGGTAGGGGGAATGGGGAATAAAAGCAAAATGGGTGCAGAGTTTCTATTTGATGGAAAAGTTTTGGTAATGGACGGTGGTGGTGGTGGCACAATACTGTGAATGTGATTAATGCCACTGAAATGTATCCTTAGGAGTGGTTGGGATGGGGAATTTTAGGTTTTATATATGTTACCACAATTATAAAAAGAGAGAGAGAAACAATGGTAACCAAATGCAATACATGGGCAAGCGGATGTGGCTCAAGCAATTGGGTTCCCGCCTACCACATGGGTGGCACCGGGTTCGGTTTCCGGTGCCTCCTGGAGAAGGCGAGCTGGCACAACCAGCAGGTGCAGTGAGCTGGTGCACCAAAATGATGCAGCAAAGAGACAAAGAGGAGAGACAATGAGAGAGACAATAAGCCAGGGAGCTGAGGTGGCTCAAGTGGTTGAGTGCCTCTCTCCCACATGGAAGGTCCCAGGTTCGATTCCTGGTGCCTCCTAAAGAAAAGATGAGCAGACACAGAGAGAACACAGCAAATGGACACAGAGAGCAAACAGTGACCACAAACAATGGGGGGGGAGGAAATAAGTAAATAAAATAAATCTTTAAAAAACAATTTTTTTAATGCAATACATGATTCTAGACTGGATCTAATAATGGAGGAGAGAATGGTCAAAGAACATAATTGTGAAATTGAAAAAAATGGAATAAAGACTGCATGTTTTATCAATATTAAATTTATTGAACTTGATAGCTGTACTTAATACGGTTACATAGATGAATATCCTTTCTTAGGAAATATATATGTAAGTATTAAGAGTTAAAGGAGGGAAGTGGCTGTGGCTCAGTTGGTTGGGCTCCCATTTACCATATGGGAGACCCCCGGTATGATTCCCAGGGCTTCCTGGTGAAGGCAAGCCTGCCCACTCGGCTCGGTGAGCCGACGCAGCAAGTTGACACAACAAAGGGAGACAAGCAGACACAGAAAAACACAAAAAAGCAAATGGACACAGTGAGCACAAGCAGCAAGGGGGGGGGATAAATAAACAAAAATTCTTAAAAAATAAATCTTTAAAAAAAAAGTGTTAAAGGAGCATGATGTATGCAATCTACTCTCAAATGTCCAATTGATAAAAATAGATTAGATTAGATAGATCGATA
>JAQZBX010112315.1:0-10203 GCA_029593785.1 Cabassous unicinctus
GAGCAGGGGAGGGGAGGAGGGGAGAGGGAGGAGGGGAGAAGAGCAGGGGAGAGGAGGAGGGGAGAGGAGGAGGGGAGCTGCCCTTTACAAAGCGATTGCGTGCTTGTGGGGCAGCTTTAAGGGTCCCAGCGAGGCTGAAGCACCGCAGCGTCCCAGGACGCCGCAGGCAGTCCCCTCCGTCAGGACGGGTGGCCCGGCGCCGACAGCCACTCTTTAAGGGAAGCCCACGCTTCCTCAGGCCCCTGGGTGTTGGCCTGGTGGCCCGTTTCTGCCGCAGGACCCCCTCCAGGACGGCCCCTCCCCCGGGCTCCCCTGCCCCTGAGGACCTTGGCAGCTTTGAGGAGCACAGGGCAGGAGTCTTGCAGACGGCCCCTACGCTGGGCTCCGTCTGCTGTGTTCTCGTGGTTAGACTGGGGAGATGGGTTTGGGAGGACGGCAGAGGGCCCCTCGCACCACCCCAGCGGGTCCACGCCATCAGCGTGGCTTCCGCTTGGACGTTCACCTGGAGCACCTGGCTGGGGGTGGGTGCTACAGGGCATTTTACTGTCCATCACTGCGCACAGCCCAGGTTAAGGAGTGGGGAGTGGCTCTCCACGCAGTTTGTCTAGTTTACACACATTGTTTGAATTTCCTCTGCAGAGTTCTCTCTTCATTTACTTATTCCTTTTCCGTCATGCTCACGGATCAGCGTAGTCACGGGTGTTTGTTTGTACCGGGGCTACCTGTGAGCCACGCCGCTTACGTGCGGCCTCGGGGCCCTCTCCCTTGGCCCATGTCCCCTTGGCCTCCATCCGTCCTGGCGTTTCCCTTTCGAGCCCCTTCTGACTTCCTGTACCTCAAGACCCTCCAGCCTCGCCTTGCGCGTCCCCTGCCACTGCTCTGAGAGTCCTGGCGCCTTTGTTGGGGGGTGGTAGTAAAAACTGGGGCCCGGCGCCAGCAGCACTCGCTGCCCCTGGCGCGTCCATCCCTCCTGGCAGAGCAGGGAGCTGCGTGAGCGCCCGCCTACACCTGTCCATGCGTCCTGGGCATCCACCTGTGTCTACGTCTAAACACTTCTGCCTGTCTCCAGCCGTGGGCCCTCAGCACGGTCCAGCCTCCCCGCCTGCGGGTCTGCCACCTCCCCCTCCCACTGTGAGGAGCCCCCACCCACCCTGTGCCATCTTCACTTTGGTTCCAGAACCCACGACTGGCAGGTTCAGAATTGTCACTCATATCCCCACGCACCTTTATCCACCAGAACACGTGGCTCACGTGCGGCTCCTTTTGCCACCAGCCTGCCTTCCATCCAGTTCCAAAATTACCTGGGACAGAGCCTTCTGCCGCACCTCCTCCAGGGGCTTTTTCATGAGTTGTGGTACCGAGCATTTATAGTAGGGTCACACTTGGCCATCCATCCCATGCTCCCCCGACTTCTTAAATGGCTTTTTAAGGTTCACTGTGATGCAAAGCTCCGTAGGTTTTGACAAACGCCTTGAGTCCTGTATTTGCTGTTACAATAGCACACACAGTGGTTTATCACCACAAAAAAGTGCATGGGCTTCAACTATCCAGCACGCCTCTGCCCAGCGATGAGAAACCGCCGATCTGCTTACGGTTTGCTTTTCTAGAGCATCACGTGAAAGGACTGGCTTTTTTCCACAGGCAACGTGCATTTAATATTCATCCGTTCATCCCTGTTTCTACATGCCTTTCTTTTTTTCCTTTGAATAGTATTCCATTCTATGGATGTACTACACTTGGTTTATCCATCCACCTACCGGGGACAGGCTGGTGGCTTCCAGTTTCAGGCAATCATGAATAAAACTGCTACAAACCTTTGCGCCAAGGCTCTTATGTTGACGTAAGTTTTCAGTCAATTGGGTTCATACCCAGGAGTGTGGCCGCCGTGTCACCTGGTGCACTGAGTTCGGCTTTGTGAGCAAATGCCAAGCGGTCTTCCCCCAGCAAGGAATGGCGCCAGCGGCAGATGGCACTTGGCGTGGTCAGTGCTTTGGTTTTCGCCATTCTAATAGGTGCGCAGTGGTGTCTCGTTGTTGTTTTAATTTGCATTTCTCTAACGGTGAATAATGGTGTTTCATGTATTTTTTGGCCATCTGTACATCTTCTCTGGTGACGTATCTGTTCAGATCTTTTGCCAGTTGTTTAATTGGGTTGTTTTCTCTTTGTTGATTTTTATGATTTGTTTGTATATTTTGCATGCAATTCTTTGCCAGATACATGTTTTGAAAATATTTTCTCCCAGTCTGTGGCTTGTCTTTTCATTCTCTTAACAGTGTCTTTGACAGAGCAGTAGTTTCTTGTTTTAATGAAAAGTCCAACTTATGTATTTTTTCTTGCTTGATAGTCTTTCGACTTTGTATGCAGAAACTCATCACAAAATCCAAGGTCACAGAGATTTCCTTTCATGTTTTCTTCCAGCACTTTTACAGCTTTGCATTTTACGTTTAGGCCTGTGGCCCATCTGAGTTGATTTTTGTGTGAGCTGCGTAACCTCTGACTGCAGCGGTTTTACTTGTAATTGTAGTTGTTATTTCAGCTTATTCCTTTCTTGCTGTCTTGTGTTAGCTGAGTGATTTATAACCGTGCTCTGTGCCTTCCTTACAGCCAGTCAGCTCAAGACCTTCTCGGGCCCCTGCTTGCTTCCTACTGGCAGGAACCGAAAGACATGCGGCCGGCAGGAGCCACCTTGAACCCTGGCTTTGAATCCACAGGCCGCCAGCCGCGCCCCGAGGCTGCCGTCCTCTAAGCCGCGTAGAAGCCCTAAGGCCTTTTCCTCCCGGACAGAGCAGCGCCGGGCTCCTGGCCTTGCCGGCGGACTGCGGGCACTCGCTCTCCCTCCGCGGCCTGGCGCCAGGCTCGGCTCCTGCGCGCACTGGGAGCGAGCCCCTGCTCGTGACGGGTCGGGTCTCGTTCTCCCTGCTCTCGTGGACCACCTGCTCCCTGCTGTCCCACCAGAAACACCCACCTGCCCTCCAGCCGGTGAACGGATCCTTCCCACCACGGAAGCCTCGGCAGCAACAAAGAGGAGCGAGCCAGCGATGTCCTCAAAACCGGGATGAATCTCCAGGGAATTGCGCTGTGTGGTCCCATTTGTGTAACGTTCTTGAAATGACACAACTACAAAATTGGAGCACGGGGGAGGGAGGTGGTGTGAAGAAGCAAGACGGGGGCCTTGGGGTGCGGGCCGCTGTGTGTCTTCACCGGGTGGTGGACACACAAGCCTACACGGTGATGAAGTCGTGTAGCGCTAAGCACGCAGGCGTGAGGACACGTGCACACGCCGCGTACGCGTGCAACAGAGGACCTCGGGAGGGGATGGGTGTCGGCATGCCGGTTGTGGTCGTACCTAACTGCACTCGGGATCTCTCCACATTATCTCTTACAGCGTCTCAACAAAGAAAGCCTAACTAAAAAGAGTGAAGGAGAAATAAATATTTTCTCAAACAAACAAAAACAGAGGGAATTCATGGCCAGCACATCTGTCCTGCGGGAAATGTGAAGTGTTTCCCTCGGGCACAAGGAAAACGCTATGGTCAGAGGTTTCAAGCTGCATAAAGCGGGGCGAAGTAACGCAGGAGAAAGAATTAATGAAGTGAAATAGGACCCTTCATCTTTCTTCACCCCATTGGCCTGCATTATTCATCGTGGTTTTGCAGTTTTCCTCTAACTGCGCGGAGCCGCCCTTTGCTCCGGAGTCAGCGCTGTTTGTCTGGAAGCACCCAGTCCGGGCGGCACTGGGGCCCTGGGCCAGGGCTGGGAAGCGGCTTCTAGTGAAGGTGTGACCCGGGCCTGACCACGGACAAGTGACTGCCATCACTGAACCACTCCACAGACGCCGTTTCCTCCCAGGGGGTTATACCCTAGCCAGAGGTTTGCGTCTGGAGGTACTGACCCTGGCTAGAGCCGCCTCCTCGCTGTGTGCGGCCGTTTCCAGTTAGGACCATGGTTACCCCAGGTGCATCTAACCCTCTGCTGAAATGGTGACCACGACGCCCTCCTGTGTGAATCCCTAGGAAAACCCTTGTAACTACCCCCATCCCCAGAGGCTATGATCTCTGATGATCGTCTTGTGACTGTACAAACCCTGGGACTCACCCCTTTTGTACCCCCCATCTCGCCCAGCCCCTAATGGTTACTAACGAGGGGCTATTAACAATTAAACGCTGAGCCTGGGTTTATGAAGCCATCAGGACTCCTGCGCTTCCAGGGGCAGATTTGGGGCTGCTGAGCTCTTCTGTGGACGCACAAGCAAATAAGCCCTTTCTCTCTCTGATGCCTCGTGTCTCGGGAACAGGTTAACGACACGCATGGGGCAGAAGAGCCACGATTCACACGGTGTCTAAGGTGATGGCCGACTCCCCCGGCAGGTGAGGATGGGAGGCAGATGGGAGCCCGAGCCCCAGCCGCCTCTCGGCCACCGGGCTTGGGCAAGGGGCCCCAGGTCTCGCGGGCAGCCTCTCGGGGGTCTGCAGGAGGAACGTGTGGGGCGGGCACTGCCTCACGCCGTTTCCGTCCTCCTTGGCTGTCCATGGCTGTTCTCCCCGTGGAGAGGGCAGTTGGCACCCGCTCCACATCCCGGGCCCTGACCCCCTCGCTGAACTCCGCGCCCCCAGCGGCCGCGATGCTACCACAGCAACCAGCTCAGCTGCTGGGCTCCGGCCAAGGCCACCCCAACGTCCCCCTCTTCACCAAAGATAGGAACGAATCCACAGGGGGCGTTTGTCAGGGACTCCGGGGGAGGAATGCCTATTCCACAAAGATTTCATTTTTGTTGGAGCTCATCCATGTCTCCATAGTGTCATAAAACTCTGATAGGAAACTCGTAAAACAAGGAGGCATAATTAAAAAGAAATGGGGACGGCTCCAGCCGAGGCTGACGATGGGGTACCGAGAGGGCAGGTGGTGAAATCTATGAGCTGCCAAAGAAGGAAAAGCACGCACCCCAGAAAGCAAGCCCCACTGGGAGCTGGCCCGGGGGCCTGGGCCAGACGTGGCTGGGGTGGGGACAGCCCCAGGGCCCCGAGCAGGGTGCGCCTGTGGGCGCACGGGGAGGGGCGCGGGGCCAGGGCCGGCCGTGAGGAGCTGGACGCGAGGCCCTGGGCTCCAGGCAGCCGTCTCTGCACGAGGGTGTCGGGAGGGACTGGGGCTCCGCGGTACCCCTGGAACGGGAGAGAGGAAGAGAGGGGACCTTAACAAGCCTTGACAGCATTCGCCGCAGGGCTCACCCTAAAGGTCCAGCTCGCTTTAGTGAACTATTTTTCTGGTTGCAAATACGTGTTCGTTGCGGGCGTCTGGGAAGACAGGGAAGCAAAAGGAGACGAAAGCTGGCCACCTCCCTTCCGCCTCACGTGCCCTCCTCGTCCTGAGGATTTCACCTTCCAGGCTTTGGACAGATGCAGATTTTAAAGAGGAAAGTGACGGACGCCCTGTGTGTGGAGGCTGAAAGCTGAGCAGAGCCAGGGACCACTGAGCCTGGAGCCCGGAGGAGCCACCAGCTCTCAGCAGCCCACCCGCAGGGGAAGGAGGTGGGCTGGGGCTGTCGGGGTGTGGGGGCCGGACAGGAGCAGTCAGCGCCGAGCGCCGGCCCCTGCGTGGCGTCGTCTCCAAGGCAGGCGCAGGTCCGGGCCAGGCCTGGCCGGGGCAAGAGCCCCAGGTGTGGGAGGCAGCTGTGACGTGGTCCTCAGGGGAAGACGCCAGCAGAGGAAGTGAGCGTCGCATCTTTTTGTAAAAGAGATCATTGGAAAATAACAAAAAGTACTTTGGAGTGCCTTTTTTTCCTCCAATCAGAGCAAAAACAGCTAAGCTGAGTCCCGAGGGGAGCTGATGTCTGTGAAATTTGGCTGCTTTTAGCCACTAAAATGTGCCTGTTGGGCCGTGGCTGAGAAGAGCCCGGGGCAGCGGCCTGGTCACAGCGCAGCTCCAGGTCTCCCCGGCTCATTGGCTTCAAGGCTTCTATGGGAAATGGGAGCTGGGAGCAGGAAGCTTGGAGAGCAGTGAGGCTGGAGCAGGGAGGGGGCGCCTGGAAATTAGACGCCCCCACGGGTGGGGGGGCGCAGTGGGTGGTCACCTCTGGAGCAGCCCTGGAATACCCTGGGGGGCACAGAGAGAATATCGTGCCCATTTCACAGACAAACTCAGGCTCCAAGAGGTCAGGCAACTCCAGAGTCAAACAGTGAGGACGTGAGTCCACGCAAGGCGCTTGGGGACGAGCTGTAGCCACGGCGGGGGCTCTTGTCAAGTGGAGCACGTCCTGGCTGGGCAGGTCCACGGCCCAGAGAGAGAAGGGGCCAGGTGCAAGGGGGGCTGCGCGTGGCCAGCCCTGCCCTCTAGCCTGGGTTTTGGGGTCTCCGCCCTCGGCAGGGCTGGAGGGAATAGGGTGACTGCCGGCAAACTCCCAGCTCAGGGCCATTCAAGGGGCGGGATGGAGCCATGGGGGTCTCAGAGCTGAGCTCCAAGGTCAGCATGGCCCGAGGACAGGTGACCCCTGACGCCAAGACAGCCACGCCTGTGCACTGGGGCTCGCGCGCTCACGGCTGGGCCCCTGAGCCACCGCTCCCCAGGTCCACGGGCCACGCGGCTGGCCACGGCCTGCCCACCCCTCCGCATGGCAGCTCCTGTGGCCTCTCCGGCCTTAGAAGGTGCCATCTGGAAGGTCAGAGAAGGCTTAGAAACAAGGCTGCCTGGACCACCCTGGAGGACAGCAGGAGACTCGACTGCCTCGGGGAAGGACACCAGCCTGCGGACAGGCTGGGAGGGAGAAGCTTTCTGATTTTCAAAAAACTGTTACAAAGGAAGCGGGTGTGGCTCAATGGATAGAGCCCCTGTTTACCATATGGGAGGCCCTGGGTTCGCGTCCCGAGGCCTCCTTGTGAGGGCAGGCCGGCCCGCGCAGCGTGAGGGGCTGATGCAGCAGGACCTCACAGCAAGGGGGAGGTGAGCAGACACGGAGAAGACATGCAGTGAATGGACACAGCAGCACAAGCAGCAAGGGGGGGATAAATAAATAAATAAATCTTAAAAAAAAAAAAAAGACTGTTACAAAGAAAAGAATGGCATTGTTAATGACGATGGGAAACAGGCACTTTGACGACAAGCCCCACACACGTGCCTGCGTCTGCCCTGCACCCCAGGACCTGACCTGGGCTCGGGAGGGGACGTGCGTGTGCAGGGCGGCCAGGGCGAGGCTTTCATCTTTTTTCCCCGGGGGTGGGAGCAGACTACAGACACTGCATGTTTATTGCTTTATATCACGAGAATTAAGCCAAAAAGGCACAGACTAGAAAATCACTTTTTAAAATGTCACAATCACCAGTTTGCTACAGAAACTGAAGCAAAACATTTATGCTAACAAATATCTTGGGTGAATCACCACCTCAGCACAAATTGCAGATGGAACTGCCTGGGTTTTCACTCGGTGGAGGCACTATGAAATGGGAAATGACAGACCTGTGGACTAAAACCACAAGAGGGATGAATGCCTATCACACACGCTATAAAGAGCAGTAAAAGGCCGTAGCCATTTACACTGAGAAGCCCAATGACAGGAGACCAGGTGTTTGTGTTCCTGGAGCGAGGAATAGTCAGGCACTGCCCTGGGCAGCTGTTATTTCCTAAAATCAGATGAAGTGGCGATTAAGCCCAATTAATCCTCCTCAGGAAGCCTGAAGCTCACTGGAGTATAACAGGTTCTCTGCTTTGGGCAGAGGATAAAAGGAAAAGAGAAAAGACAGTGCTGGCCCCACAGTGAATGTCCAGGCCCTCTCTGCACAATACATTCCTCAGGGTCTGTGTAACGTGTATTTAATTAGAGGCAAATTAACCTGTCATAGAGTTTCAGGCACGCGCGTTCACCCCTCTTCTGGCCTTTTCTTAAATTCTGTTCTTTTCAAAGCCTTAGCTTTTCCTGCAGTGACTCTGTAAAGCGCCTCTCTGCTAGTGAGTTCCTGGCACCGTTGTTGAGTGTTAAAAGCAGGGACCTCCCCTCCACCGTGACGGGCCTCGTGTTCAAATCCTGAGGAGGAGGCGATGCCACCAGCTGCTGCTTCCCCGTCGTCTTCTCAGCCCCGTGGGAAGGAAGGTCTGTGTAGCCTCACAGCGTGAGTGGACACCGTCAGCTCCCTTCTTCTCATACAATTTGGCAACAGCCATTTTCACCTGCTTGGGACAAACTCCTGGAGCTAAGTGTGCCCGAAAGTACGTCTTTGCTCTATAGTAGGAGAGCCATGATCAAGTGGAAGTAACTCCTCTAGTTCTGCCTGATTTTCACTGATCTCAAAATCCAGTTCTTTATCTGAATATTCTGGCTGACAAGCTAAAGAGAAATCGTCTTCACACTCAACATCTTCCTCTTCCGCTTCCTTCTTTACGTCTGGGCCCGGCTCTGTCGTCATCTGAGACGTTTGTGTTCTCCACCCACGGGTAAAGAACATTTTCACCGACGTTCTGTATGTGGAGTTCAAGGCCCTCGGATAAATCCATGCATTCCTGCCCTTCAAGCCAAGGAGCGTTCAGTTGATGAGTAGGGGGCTGCCTCGGTGGAACCGCCTGCAAGCCGAGGTCGCTTTAGGGTCTCCTTTATTGTCGTTAACTCTAAGGCAAAACCCTGGGCACGGCCATGGACGACACGCCAGCCCTCGCCACGCGGAACTGCCAGTTCTGCCCCGTGGCCCTGCCACCTGCCCAGAGAACAGGGGCAGGTCTCCTTCATCTGAACAACGAAGACGTTGGTTCCCTTTCAGAAATTAGAACCATGAAATGAGCAAAAAGGAAGCAAAATCCTCATTATAAAACCAGTGACGCTCACTCTCTTAGATGGCACTTCCTACGTGCCGGGAGCTGCGTGAAGCTCCCAGGTGACACCTAAGATAGCCATTTTCTTACTTTACAGACGAAGGCCGCGAGGCGCAGAGAGTCGAGCAGCCTGAGGCCGCCGGCTGGCAGGTGTTCGAGCCGGGGTGCGTCGAGGCAGGCTGACTTCGAAGTCCACGCTCACGCCCGGGCCTCTACAGTGAACGTGCAAAGGGCCCAGATGCTCACGTCCTTCCACACGAAGCAGAGGAAATGCTGCCGTGGCCACAGGCCCAGTGCACAGGCCTGCAGTCAGAGGGCCCCAGAAGTCCCTCGCGTCACAGGCGGTGACGAGGACAAAACGGAGGCTCCAGAAGAACACGCAGGGGCAAGGCAGGGCTTCAGATGGAGCGAGGGCACCTGCTCCTCCCAGACGGACACGTCTGTCTGCTCCTGGTGCTGAAGGGCCGGAGCGCGAGCAGGCCCTGCCGTGGCTTACCTGCCTCTCTTAGGCAGCCCCGGGCAGCCTGGCACGTCTGCGCCTTGTTCTCCCGCGGGCCGCTCCCGCTGCCCTGACCAAGCGCGCCAGCCTGCGGCGGCCAGCGGCCAGCCTCCCAGGGCTCCTGCGGCCGGGCTCTGGACCTCTGCCCACCGGCACCCCCTCCCTGATCCCGCCCCCGGCTGCATCCTGTCGCAGCTCCGTTCCCAACGTCTTCTCGAGCGGCAGTCTCGGCTCGCGGCCAGGACGCGGGCCCCTCAGGACTCTTTGCTCCAGTGCTGGCCTGGCTGGCGGCAAGCGAGTGGGAGGGGCCGAGGGGCACAAGCTGCCGTCTCCTTCCTGTGCAGTGAGTCCTTTGTCTTTCAAAGGCCCCGTCAGCCTAGCCTTTGTGGGCGCCTGAGGTGGGTCTGAAAAGGTTCCGAGGACCAGGCACGAGTGTCCCGGCCCCCCAGACCCTGCTCCGCCCATCAGGCTTCTGCGGGCACCATCAGAAATGAGGCGGCCGAGGGGAAACGGGACGCACGGCTTGCTCACACACACTGACAAGCTCACAAGCACATTCACGCGCGTTCATCCCCTCACACACACTCAGCAAAATGCACCAGGTTTTCCAGGGAGAAGTAATTAAAGACCGATCTAGGTCCTTTGGAAGCAATAAAGCTTCAAAATTTCTCTCTCAAATGGGGACCCTGACTTTTCTAGAAAAAAGTGTGATGAAATAAACAAGTTTTGCTGCAAAATATGCATGCTAAGGAGCGTGTGCCCTCTGCCTGGCTGCTGGAGATGTTCGAGGGGGAAAGCACCTTGCACCCACCCTGCTCCGGGCACTTCCTGAACGCCTGCAAAGCCGTCTCCCACATTGGGAGTTTGCCTTTGGAAATCCAGTAGACGACGGTGGTGTGAATACACACACACAC
>JAQZBX010112316.1:0-10206 GCA_029593785.1 Cabassous unicinctus
CTTTAAAAAAGTGTATTAAATGGAAGGACAGATAGATGATAGATGATATAGATGCTTAATAGATAGAGATAGATAGAGATATATGGACGACAAAGATGACCAACAGATATAGATAGATGTGATATATAGATGATAGATATAGATGATCAACAGATATAGATAGTTGATAGAAATATATAGATAATAGATATAGATGATTAATAAATATAGATTAGATAGATTCGATGGGTGATTGAGATGATACATATATAGATAATAGATGATATGGATGATCAACAGATATAGATAGATAGATGGAGCTATATGGATAATAAATAGATGATCAGTATATAGGTAGATAGATGAAGAAAAAGAAAAGAAAGAAGGGAGGGAGGGGAGAGAGGAAGGGAGGGAGACAGGGAGGAAGGGAGGAAAGAAGGAATGGATGCCTTTGGGAATGAAATTCTGTCACTGGAAAAATTTTAAACAGAGGCTACTTAACTGCTAGGTGTGTGTGATGGGCATGGGAGAGGTTAATTATTAGATTATATATGAAACTAGTAAGAATCTCTAACCACAAATTTAAGTGAGCAATAAATGACTTTCCTAGTTTTTACCATACAGAATTTAATTTATATCTCAAGTCAGTGCCGGGGTCTCCGTGCCTCTTCCCCCCATTCTTCTGGGTTCCAGGAGACCCATCAACACCACAACACTGAAAGAGTTCTGGATGTGTCAGAAGCATCCTTTTTATATTTCACTTTTCTGGATCATTGGGAACCCTGTTTCAGACTGTGTTGATCACTTGATGCTTGAACAGATTCCTTCCACTCCTGGATTATCCAAATTATATGCAATACATAGTACTGCATACCCACCACAAAAAGAGGTAGAGGGAGTAGAAAGGAACTCCAACAATGCTAACATTCTAACTTCCCCAATGACTCTTCCTTCCTCTCCTTCTGTAGAATTTTTATCTGGCCTTGCAGTGGAGATAAAGGAGGGGTTGAAAAGTTGTCTGTATGTTATATTATGCCCCAAATATCCTGAAGAACTTTTAAAAATCAAAGTTCTGGGGTTTAGGGACTCACACATCAAAAGCCTCTTCTCTGAAGCATCCTTTTCTGAGGCAGTGGCACAATTCCAGTCATGGCCAGGATGGAGGAGAGGACACAGGAAAAAGAATAGACCAAGGGGGTGATTTTGCCTCACTGTTATCACAACTGGGGTGAGGGAGCTTCTAGTGGGTGGAGGCCAGGGAAGCTGCTCAACAATCTCCAATGTCCAGAAAAACCCCCACCACAAAGAATGGTCCAGCCCCAAATGTCAACAGTCCTAAGTTTGAGAAAGACAGAAGTGGACATATCAATATATCTATTAATTTATCACGATTATTTTCTAGGTCCATATGACATTTGAAACAATTTATACTGCTGAAACTTTAAGACTTTCCACTTGATCACAGAAATTTCTCGATGGCATGGAAAGTAGACAAGATCACCCCAGCCTAAAAAACATCTAATTTAGGAATTCTCCCTCCAAATTTATGTTCTGTTCAATTTGATTAATTTGTTTTCTAATTACATAGATATTACATGTGGCTGTGGAATTATAAAAAAATAACTCAGCAAAAAATAAAGTACAGAAATGTCAAATAGCAAAACCTAGATTTCCCCACATCCCTGACCTTTCCCTTCCCTCAGTATTCTGTTCTCATTAAAGAGCTCTAAAGTTCCTTTGTTCAGGCCAAAAACCTTGGCATCCAACTCAATGATTCCTCTTTTCTCTTCCATTGCACATGGAATCCAAATATTCAGCAAGTGTGGGACGTTGTTATTCAAGAGTATCTCAGACCTCACCAATTCTCACCACCTCCACTGTCCCCACCTGGTCTGAGCCATCATCATATTTTGCCTGGACAAGTGCAATAGACTCCTTTGGCCCCTGTATTAGTTTGCCAGGGGCTGCCTATGCAAAAATACCAGAAATGTGTTGGCTTTTAAAAAGGGAATTAATTTGGGATAAAAGCTTACAGTTCTGAGGCTGCAAAAATGTCCTAATCAAGGCGTCATTGGAGATGCTTTCTCACCAAAGTAGGCTGGTAGCAGAACTGGAGTCCTGCCATGTGGTGAAGCAAGATAGCAGGTCTTCCATTCTCTACTTTCTCCTGAAGCTCAGCTGTGGGCAATAAGATATCTCTCCCTGAACCTCCTATCCCTCAGCCTCTCTGTCTTTCTTCACCTGGAATCCTCTCTCTCACATGGCAGGGTCAAAATGACAGAGCTCTCTGTCTCTGTGTCTCTTCTTTCTATCTGTGAGTCAACCTGGGCCATGCCTCATTGACATAGCCCAATCAAAAGCCCTAAAGCTATCTAATCAAGTGATTTAATCAAAGGGTCCCTTAATTGAATCTAATGTAATAAAAGGGCCCCATACCCACAGGAATGGATTAGTTCAAGAAAATGATCTTTTCTGGGATTCACAAAATTCAAACCATCACAACCCCCAATGGTTCTTGCTTACTGGCATCCGCATCCATGTCCTTCTCTAATCTCTTCCTCTTGGAGTTTTCTAGTTCAGTTTTATTAACATGGCTAGGAAAGTTCTTATACAAATGGGTTTTGTTTGTTCTCTAAATTATGTGGAATATATGGCATTTAGAACATATACTCATGTAGGATTGTAGGGATGTAGAACTTATAGCTAAGAGTTAGAAGTTATGGTCTAATCCTTCTACCACACTAAGTATATTATTATATATCCTGTACATCCTTCTAAACATTACATGGAGAGTGAAGGGTAATATAAGGAGAACATAACAAACCAAGTATATCTTTCAGCCATCAGTGAGTACAAGAATGAATGAATCTCATCAACAGCTTTCTTTGAAGACACCCACAGAGGTCACATCAAACCTTATATGCTTTAATAAATGAGGGGTTAAAGCATGTTCTTTGGGGATCTTGCCATCTCTAACATTTTAGTACAAGGGTTAGCAAACTTTCTGTAATGGGACAGAGGGTTATATTGTCAGCTTTGTGGGATGTACTGACTGTTGCAATTACTCAACTCTGACATTGTAGGATGAAAGCAGCCTTAGACAATACAGAAATGATTGGGTGTGGCTGTGTTCCAATAACTATTTATGGACACAGATACCTGAATGTCATTTAGTTTGCAGCATCCCAAAATATTATTTGTCATTTGATTTGTTCCAACCATTTGAAAATGTAGAAATCGTTTAATTTGTGAGCCCTACAAAACAAAGTGATGATTTGATTGATACCTGTTCTCATATGTCACACACTGTGAGAAAACTGTCTTTCAAAACTTTTTACAATTATAACAGTGATCCATGTCCTTGGGAGTGTTTGAAGGAAATGATATTACACTGAGTTTTGCAGTTTGGTACATTTTTATTATATAGTCTAGACATCATTCTGAAAAATGTATGTGGGAAGAGGGACAATAAAAGAAGGAGAACATAACAATCCAAGCATTTCTTTTAGCCATCAGTAAGTAAATGAATAAACAAATTTCACCAACAATGGTGTTTGAAGATATCCACAAAGGCCACATTAAAGTTTATCATAAAATACATGTTTACATTTTTATACTGACCATGCCATGATGATAACTTGTATGATGAGCTTCCAAAAGTCGTACTGAACTCTTTTGCAGTGAAGGCAGGCAAATTTACCACTCACAAAAAAAGAACAATTTTTGGCAGCTTTGGTTTTAGAACACAAATCTAGATTGTAATTTGAGCTAAGAACACAAGGGTAGAATATATCCAATCTGGACTAAATGAGTAATCAGCTCCCAGATATTTGCTGCTAGAGAAAAATTGTAAATGAATCACTTTTCATTATAAATTATTGTTGGGAAAGTTATTTCAAATATTTTAATTACATACCATAGATGCATTTATTTTATGCTGCAGACAATACCAAATTGTAATGTGATGTGAATAAAGTGTAAAACTTATTGAAGAACTCAGTTGCTAGGAGTAGCAGTAATATCAGTGTTGACCATGTCCCAGTTGCTTTAAAACTGTGCAAATCAACAGAGTCTTTATATGCTTTATAAAGCAATAAGTGCAAGCTTTAAAGTCTCTCCCCTATATTTTGCTCTTGAGTCTCCAGCCTTGGATATGCAAAGAGCCATCCTTCTCTCAAATGATCAGAACATCTAATTTTCTAAGCAAGAACACAGAATATGAAAATGTACTGTGCAGATTAAACTAATACTAAATTATATAATCAGATTGAGAGAACCTATGTGCAGAGAGTACTATGCTCCAACCTCAAAAATCTTGAATATAGTTTTCTTCCATCACAAAGAGGGTATATATGTAGCAAGTGTAAGAGTATAACAGTCACGATTTTAAATGAAGCTATCCAAGACACACTATATAAAGAAAACATAATTTCTATTTGCATTTCCAGTGTATGATGGAAGAGTTTCCCAAAGGCACCTTATAAAGTTGCTTGATTATTTTTCTTACTTTTCCCTACTATGACAACAAGGCGATGAATCTGGACCATTTGTTATTTTCCAGTAGATATGTTGCTGCTTTTCGTAGGAAAGTTCACTGTTTTTTCCATCTCCATTTGGGAAATTGAAGGAAAGCAAAGAAAACACATTAGTGATGTGCAGATTACAAATGAAACAACAAAAGGTTAGTAGATTCTCTCCAAATTAAAAGCTAAGGGTCATATCATTTACTACATCCAAAGACTCTTTACTGTGGGTTTCAAGTAATTTTGCTGTCAAAGAATCACAACTCATGAGTCACTGCATTTTGTTGTAATTATATAGTTTCCATCTTTCTCTGATTCTAAACACCATGATGCTATGGCAGTGTCTGTTCTTTACCACAGTGATGGCACAGACAGGTCGTCAATTCACTCATTATCAAATAGCCTCAGCACCTTCATTTGACAGAATCAACTGGGAGCCAATGAGGTTAAAGCACCTACTCAAGGTCAAATAAAGATATGGTTGCAGAGGTGAAACAAGAATGGCTTTGCTTTCAATAACTTCTAGCTATTGGCAACATCCATTCATTTCTCATTCTCAACTAAAGATAGGCATCTTCTATTTCTCTCTTTCTTTTTTTCTCACTTCCCCCAACATCCTGCTCATTCCACTAAATCATGGTACTCCCAGATGGTAATAGCTTTATCCAAACAGATGGGACATAGTAAACATCCTGAAGTGGGAGAGGGAAGGGTCTTACCGTTTTGCTATGAGTGGTGGAGACAAACAAGTCATAACTCTCAGTTTCTGTCCTTTTCCTCATCTTTCTAAACCAGTTTTTGTATTCTTCTCGTACCTGAGAATCCAAGCACACATAAACAAGTTCATTTAAGAGAGGCTGATTTGGAGACAAAAGTCCTAAAATATGAGCTGGAAAGTTTGAGTTCCTGTCTCTCTTCTCTTGCCAGTTGCCTAAGTGACCCTAATCAACCTCATTCATTGGCTATATTGAAATTCATGTTTACATTGTGTAAAATTTATATATTGTTTACTCCTATTTCTTTTGAAGAAATGCACTGCTTGCACAGTTTCTATTAGGCTATTAAGTATTGATTAAATAGGTGGTATGTGCATATTAATGATATAATATTTTATAATTTATTATAACATTGGAACTTCATGGTATTTTAAAATTATTTTAAATCATAATTATGTATCACATTTATATATCACACTTGTGTGTCATATATCATATTTATGTATAACTAGTCAAGTGAGGAAGCTTAGGGCTTATAGAAAAGTTCATTATAAGAAGGTAAAAATAATTTTAAGTGGATCACTTAGCAGACATATCTAAATGAATGTCAATTTGATTGAGACTTCATGAACATATAATCCAGATAATAATAATAATTAGAGTTAAGTGGATCACTGGTGAGTCTGTAGAAATTTGAGAGTTCATATTGATTTCAGAGAAATAAAAGTTAATATAAAGAATATGAAAAAATAGCCAACATGAGAGAAGGCAGTGTTGACATGAAAAGTTATTTTTTTTTATTAAGTATATGTCAGTTCAAGTGTAGGTACATACTTTCTTCTGCATAAGGAGAAATGGGTAATTAAAAGGAAAAATGAGCAAATCAGACAGCTCCCCCCAAAATTAAGAACTTTATCAAGAACAGAAAGGTTTAGCCAGTCACTGAGCTCACACGTGATTAACAGGTAGGAAGACTGTCCAACTCTATTTTGTGAAATCAATTAGAAAATTTTCCTAGAGAGAAAAGCTGTCTTAGAAGAATCCTTCCCTTGCCTCCTGAATCTAAAACTTCTAGAAGACTTTAGTAATTATAGCATGCTAATATTATAACTATTAGTAACTATAATATGATCTCGCTAACTGTAGTAATAAGGCATGTGCGTATTTCAATAAAACTAATAGGCCAGGTTAGCATATAATAATGATTGGAAATTAAGATACATGGTGCTAGCCAAGGAAAAAATTGGAGACTACATTGTTTGGGGAAAGTGAAAATCTACAGAGAAAGTATAAACCTATAAAGTCCCGTTGAGTAATGAGCAAAGAATTCGAGTTTGAATTGTGTAGGAAGCTGACACTAGGTCCCATCCCTCATCACGAATCCATCCTCAAAATCATCTTTTAAATTTGGTTGGTATGAGAAAGGATTCCTTTTCCTTTTATGTCATATAAAAATAATGTAACCCTAGGAAGTTATCAAAATAAATACAATATTAATGCAATCTTTGGAAAATAAAGATCAAGTTTATAGGAAATAAAGAACTTAATTGAACATTTGGGGTCGGTATTTTTTTCCCATTGGTTAATTTATTTTCCTTTTGATTTTTTTTAATTTTAAAGAAGTTTAAGATTACATAAATATTACATTAAAAATATAGGGGATACCCGTATTGCCCATGCCCACACACACTTTCCCACAATGACAATATCTTTCATTAGTGGAATACATTTGTTACAATTGATGAGCACAAATTGAAGCATTCCTGCTAACCATGGACTATACATTATACTTTTCATTCTATCCTGCACAAATTTACAGGTTATGAAAAAATATAAATGTCCTATATCCATCATGCAATGTTATGCAGGACAATTCCAATATCCTGAAAATGTCCTCAGGTTTTACATTTTCTTCCCTCTCCCTCCCCTCAGAACCTCTGGTGGCCACTGCTTTTATACCAATGATAAAACTTCTTCCATTGTTAGAATAATACAAAGTCTATAATAGAATAATTAGTCTTTTTTAGTCCATTGTTCATTTCCCAATCTTGAGGATTTAGAGATGGTGATGTCCACTCTGTTTCTATTTGAGAGGGGGCTTAGATCCCGTGGGGCAGAGGGATGGAACTGTATTGCTTGCAGTTGCAGATACTCTCTGCTCCTTGGGATGGTAGTTGTCCATCATCATCTCCTTGTTAGTTGTCCTGGATGAGTCCAATGAACTGGAGAGTAGGTGCTGCAACTCTGCTGAGATTCAGGGCTCAATTGGCACATGAACAGAACTAACATTTAGATCTCTGGGAAATATATTTAACAAGTATACTGCTAGTTATAAATTCAAGTAAAGGGGGCAGAAGAGCAACATGTAGGAAAACTATAAATAAGTCTAACTCTGTTACACTGGGAAGCATAAATTCCAAAGTAAGGCCCTTTGACAGGGTGCCAAATTCCTGAGCTTGTCTGCCTTGCTTATAGTGTCTAGATGTCTCTAGAACACCCAGAAACCCTGCTATTTGAGGCACTGTTTATTGTGGCAGTCAATGAGATTCTTTTGAGAAGTGCAGTAGCATAACCTCTGGAATGACCTCTAGATTCACTTTGAAATATCTTAGCCATAAAAATTCATTTGTATTTAATGTTTCCTCCTTTTGATCAAGGTTTTTTTCCAGATTCATTGCTGGTTGGTGCTTGGTAATAATCCCTCAGTGCCAGGGAGGCTTAGCCTCAGGATTCATGTCCCATGCCTTGGGGAAGGTAGTGCATTTATATGCTGAGTTTGGCTTAGAGAGAGGCCGCATTTGAACCACAAGGAGGCATTCAGGAGGGAACTCTTAGGCAATATATAATACTATGCTAAGTTTCAATTTCACAAGAACAAGGTTCATAAGTACAATCATCAGTATAAAGGGTCTGATGTAATGGTCTGTCTTCCTTCACTAATCACTGCCCATGTACTTGGGGGATTCTTGCCATTCTATTAGAGAATGTAGCAGGGCTCCCCAGGATGAGAATACAATATTCTTTCAGTTATTGTGTGGGTCTCCACCCACTGAGAAAACACCCCATGAACACTTGAAAAATTCATATGCCTTAGAGGCATGCTCCAGGTGCACTCCTCCCCTCATATCCCCCATCACCAACACCCCATACCAGTGTCTTCCTCTGCCACAGTTGTGACCCTTCTGTGATTCAAAACCTCTCCAAAATCAAAACCAAAAAATGACCAAATAAAATTAATAAGTAAATAATATAACAATAATTTTAAAAATAGCAAATAAAATGCAAAACAATTTTTTTTGAATAAAAGAAATATTTTTTATACTTTGTGTCTTTCATCACTGAAAGATCTATCTTGTATGTGCAGTGACAATTTCTTCTGTATGTTCTCCCAGTGTCCTGTTTTTTTTATTTTATCTTCTAAGAAGCTTTAGGTTACAGAAAACTATAGGGGATTTCCATATACCCAATGCTTCCCCATTTTCCACTCTCCCCTATTAATAACATTTTATAAATACATGGTACATTTCTTATAATTGGTATACAAATATTGAAGGTGTTGGTATTTTAAAAAACATTTCAGTGTAATAAGGTTTATCATTTATATATTTGTGCACATTTCACCTGCATCTGTTTTCATGTATTCTAAAGGATCAATTGCATTAAATTTGCAATTGTGTTTTAATTGTAAAAGGCAGTTAATTAAATTTGTAATCAGATGCTAAAAAATTTTAATACTTCCTTTTGATGTGTAGACATAAACATTTAAAAGTTGAGCATTAGTTACATTACAGGCTGCGGTCATGGCCTTCACAACCAAAATCCCACCAGACAGTAAGATATCCAAATAAATTTCAATGCAAATTGTTTGAAAACCAAATTTGAAAATCTTGCAAAAATGCCCAAGTTCATGAAGTCAATGACTATAATTTTGGAAAACTGCTTAAATCACAAAGCAATGGAGCATGGACCAGCAAATTATGGTCCTTGGGCCAACCCAGACCACTACATTTTTATAAATAAGGTTTTATTGAAACACAACCATGCACATTCATGTATACATTGTCTGTGCTTGCTTTTGCACTACAAAGGCAGAGTTGAGTAGCACAAAAGAAATCGTATGACCCGTAAAACCAAAATTATTCACAGTCTGACCATTTAAGAAAATTTTGCCAACCCTTGCTATAGACAAAGAAGAATCTTTGTGTACATAGGCAGTGCCTAATAAAAGAAAAGAGACCAGTATCTCATGCCCTCAATATTAATGCATGTAAATATGAATCATATACTTCAAAAATTTAAACTTGGTGGTTGCCATAGGTTTCAAGGGGAGGGGGAAGGAAGGAAGAATAGGTGGATCATAAGGCAGTGTGGAGGCATTGAAATTGTTCTGCATAATCTTGCATTGATGGATACAGGCCTTTAAACATTTTGTCAGAACTTATAAGAGCGTATGGTGCAAAATGTAAACCATAATGTAAATCATTGACCATGATTAATAGTAATGCTTTGATATTTGTTCATCAATTGTAACAAATGTACCATAATCATGTAAGATGTTATTGGTACGGGAGGATATGGGGAGTATATAGGAATCACCTATATATTCTATATGACATTTTTGTAACCTAAAACTTCTTGGAAAATAAAGTGAAAAAAATAAGACACAGGGGGAGCGTACAGAGAAATTATTAGTATCATGAAAGATAAAAGATCTTACAGCGTGGGGGGAGGAGCTGTGGACTAGAGTGGACTTGGTGGTGTTCTGTTGTAGACATATTGTGATTCAAGTAATGGAAGAAATTGTAACAGTGAGGTGGAGCCGGTGGCCACTGGACATTTTGGGGGCAGGGTGAGGAGGGGCAGTTGAAATGCTCGGGCTTTTTTCGGACTTTGGGGGTTGTCCTGAGTGGTGAAGCAGCGACGAATGTAGGCCATTTTCCATCAGAATATACCATGCAGAACTGGGTGGGAGAGAGTGTGGCCTGTGA
>JAQZBX010112317.1:0-10206 GCA_029593785.1 Cabassous unicinctus
CCCTGAAGGACAGTGGTGAAGGGAAATCCTCCCAGCAGGCAGAACCTTGAGCAGTGTACCTGGTTGTTTATTTGTTTGGAAGGAGAAATGGCTGGAGGTGCATATGTATAATGATTCATGAGATGTGGCCAATGGTTTGGCTGCATGGTCAGGGACTTGGAAGGAACATGATTCAAAAATTGGTGACAAAGACGTCCGGGGAGTGAGAGATATGGATCGACCTTTCTAAGTGGGCAAAAAACATGAAGATATTTGCATCCCATATGAATGCTGACTAGAGAGTGACTTTAGCAGGGAAAAAATTTAATAATCAAGTAGATAAGGTGACCCGTTCTATGGATACCAGTCAGTCCCTTTCCCCAGCCATTCCTGTCATTGCTCAATGGACTCATGAATAAAGTGGCCATCATGGTGGTAGAGATGGAGGTTACGTATGGGCTCAACCACATGTATTTCCACTTACCAAAGCTGACCTGGGTACTGCCACTGCTGAGTGCCCAATCTGCCAGCAGCAGAGACAAACACCCAGTCCCTAATATGGCACCATTCTCCAAAGTGATCATCCTGCTACTTGGTGGCAGGTGGATTACATTGGGTCACTTCCATCATGGAAAGGGCAGCATTTTGTTTTAACTGGAATAGACACATACTCCGTATATGGCTTTGACTTCCCTGAACACAATGCTTCTGCCAAAACTACCATCTGTGGACTTACAGAATACCGTATCCACCATCACAGTATTCCACATAACATTGCTTCTCCTCTAGAAACCCACTTCATGGCAAATGAATTTTGTAGTGGGTACATGCTTGTGGAATTCACTGATCTTACCATGTTCCCCATCATCTTGAAACAGATGGATTGATAGAATAGTAGAATGGTCTTTTGAAAATATAATTATTATGCCAACTGGATGGCAGCATCTTGCAGGGCTGGGGAAAAGTTCTCCAGGAGGCTGTATATGCTCTAAATCAGCCTCCACTCTATAGTGCTGCTTCTCCCATGGCCAAGGGTGTAAATGGGAGTGGCACCACTCACTATTACCGCTAGTAATCCACTAAGAAAATGTTTGCTTTCTGTCCTTGCAAATTTAATCTCTGCCACTCTGTAGGTCTTAGGTCCAAAAGGAGAAGTGTTTTCACCATGATTCATAACAATTATTACATTGAATTGGAAGTTAAGGCTGTCACCCAGCCACTTTGGGCTCTTCATGTCTCTGAATCAATAAACAAAGAAAAGGATTACTGTACGGGCTGGGGTGATTGAGCCTTATTATCAAGGGTAAATAAGACTGTTACTACACAATGGAGACAAAGAAGAGTTTGCATGGAATACAGAAGATCCCTTGGGTGTCTTTTAGTACTACCATGCCCCGTGATTAAAGTCAATGGAAAATTGCAATAGCCCGATTAAGGCAGGACTACTGTCTTAGTCAGCCAAAGGGGTGCTGATGCAAAATACCAGGAATTGGTTGGCTTTTATAAAGGGTATTTTTTGGGGGTAGAAGCTTACAGTTACCAGGCCATAAAGCCTCAAGTTACTTCCCTTGCCAAATCTATGGCCACATGTTGGAGCAAGATGGCTGTCGACATCTGCCAGCGTTCAGGCTTCCTGGGTTCCTCTCTTCCCGGGGCTTGCCTCTCTCTAGGCTCAGCTCCTCTGTTTCCTCCACAATGTCAGCTGTAGACTATGAGGTTCTCTAAGTTTTGCCTCTCTCCAGAAGGCCAGCTGTGAACTGTCAGGTGAACAGCTCATCTCTTTTCCCGGGGCCTTCTCTCCTTCCTCACAGCCAAGCTCCTCTGTGTGCTTAATTCCTGGGGCTCCAGCATTAAAACTCCAACATCAAAACTCCAACTAACTCCTCTGCTCTGCCATGTAATTTTATCTCTAAGTCCCCACCCACCAATGGGCAGGGATTCAACGTCCTACTGACGTGGCCCAATCATAGCTCTAATCATAATTTAATCATGCCTAGAGGAACAGACTAGTTTACAAACAATCAAATATCTATTTTTGGAATTCATAAATAATGCCAAACTGCTACAACTACTAATGGCCAAGGACCTTCAGGAATGAAGGTTGGGTCACCCCACCTAGGTGCTATGGTCACATGACCAGTTACAGAAATGTGGACTGTAATAGTTATATTTCTTTCTTGTTTTGTTATGAGTATGTTTGTATTTATATATAAAACAAATATCTTTGTTTTCTTCCTATCTTATCCCCTTATCATATAACATAAATTGTGTTAACTTTATCTCATAATATTTAAGTTCCACGATATCAAGTTTAAGAGTGAATATTACCCAAGGACTTGCACCCTCTTCTGGGGAAAGCATTGGTTTGTGTTTCCAGTGGTATGCAAGATAGTTTAATTATGTTAGGCAAAAATATGACTGTTACTGCTTTTAATTAGAGATTAAGTATGGTAAGGACATGTGAATGGGTGACAAGTTGACTAGTGTGGACTGGGATGGTTAAGTTCACGTATCAACTTCGCCAGGTGATGATGTCCAGTTGGTTGGTCAAACAAGCACTGGCCTGATTGTTACTATGAGGATATTTCATGGAGTTGTTATCAGTCAGTTGACTGCATCTATGGCTGATTAAATCTACAATGAAGTTTCATCCAATCAGTTGAAGGCCTTAAAGGGAGAACTGATTATTTCAGCAGTGAGAAGGAAGAATTTCCATCTCTAATTCATCCAGCTAGCTTCTGCTGGGGTATTCACTGAAAATCTTAATCAGAGTTTACAGTTTGTGGCCAACCTTATGGAATTCAAACTTGCTCACCCCCAGAGTTTCATGAGGCAATTCTTATGATAAATCTTATAATATTTACATGATATGTAGATATAGAGATATAGGTATAAGTATATTGATATATAGATATACCTGGGAAACTGAATAATACAACAATCCTTTTTTATTTGCTGCCAACTTAAATTCAGTAGCATACACAGACACTATTCCTCTACCCTTCCATCCCCCAAACTTTTTTGTACTTGTTACAAATTTTATCTTTGTACATTGTGGGTCCCAAACTATAGATTTATCATTACTTTTTTAAAAGATTTATTTTATTTATTTATCCCCGCCCCCCGTGTTGTTTTGTGCTTGCTGTCTGCTCTCTGTGTGTTCTTCTGTGTCTGCTTGTCTTCTCTTTAGGTGGCACCGGGAACCAATCCTGGGATCTTCCAGAGTGGGACAGAAGCACTCAATCTCTTGCACCACCTCAGCTCCTGGTCTGCTGCGTCTCTTATTGTCTTTCCTCTGTGTCTCTTTTTGTTCCGTCATCTTGCTGAGCCAGTTCTCCGCGTGGGCAAGCACTCCGCGTGGGCCAACTTGCCGCATGGGCCAGTTTACCTTTCATCAAGAGGCCCCGGGAATCAAACCTTGGACCTCCTATATGGTAGACGGGAGCCCAATCGCTTGAGCCACATCCGTTTCCCGATTTATCAGTACTTTTTATGCATTTGCATTTTAGCACCTGTAAGAAGTAAGAAGTGGAGTTACATAACAAAAAATACAATACAATAATACTGGCATTAATTATTACCCACATGGTTACCTTTGCCAGAGGTCTTTATTTCTTTATGCCACTTTGATCCATTTTCTAGTGTTCCTTCTTTTCAGTCTTAAGAACTACCTTTAGCATTGCTTGTAGGGCAGGTCTGGGGGTAGTGAACTCCCTCATCTTTTGTTTATCTGGGAATGTATTAACCTCTCCCTCATTTTTGAAAGAAAGTCTTACTGAATATAAAATTTTTGGTTGGAAAATGTTTTCTCTCATCCCACTGCCTTCTTGCCTTCATGATTTCTGATGAGAATGCAGCACTTATTCAAATTGGGATTCTTTTGTACATAAAACATTGCTTTTTTCTTGCCGCTTTCAGAATTCTCTCCCTGTCCTTTACATTTGACAGTTTGACTTCAGTATGTTTGGGCATTTTCTCTTCAAGTATACCCTGCTTGGTGTTCACTGGGCTTCTTGAATGTACATATTCATATTTTTTGCTAAATATGGGAGGTTTTATGCCATTATTTCTTTGAATATTCCTTCTACCCATTTCTTTCTTTCTTCTCCCTCTGGGACTCCCTTAATTCATATATTGGTCCCATTTCATGGAGTCTCACTGACTTCTTAGGCTATTTTCACTTTTTTTTTTAAAGACCTGATTTTAATATTGCCACACCAATATCTTTTTTTTAAACAATTTATTGAAGTATATCATTCATACATAAACATACATAAACTATAAGAGTTCAGTAAACATCATGAACTTACAAAACAAACATGCATAACATCATACAGGGCTCCCACATATCACTGCCCCCTCAAACACCCTGCATTGTTGTGAAACATTTGTTAACAAATCATGAAAGAGCATCGTCAAAGTATTACTACCAACTATAGTCTGTATCTTCCTCCTATTCACATTTTTTAAAGGATTTATTTATTTACTTTTATCCATTTTTACCACCCCCCCCCCATTTTTGCTGTTTCTGTGTCCATTCATTGGGCAACTTTCTGTGTCCACTTCCTGCCCTCTCTTCTCATCCTTCCCCTCCTGTCTTCACTGGGATTCGATCCTCAGAGTCTCCGATGTGAGAGAGAGGCATCCTACCACCAGTGCCACCTTAGTTCCTGGTTTTTTGGTGTGTCTTGTCTTGGCTCTCCCTTGTGTCACTCTTCTGTTACATCATCATCTTGCTGCATAGTTCGTGGGGCCTGATGGTGCACCCACACGCAGGGCCTGGTGGCTTACCCGCTTGTGGGACCTGGAGGCGCACCCACACACAGGGTCTGACGGCACACCTGTAGATGGGGCCTGATGGCTCACCCATTTGCGGAGCCTGGCAGCACACCCGCACACGGGGCCTAGTGGCCCAAGCACCTTTTACATTTCTTTTTCTTTATTTCCACCGGGAGGTCCCAGGGATCAAACCCAGTTTCCTCCATATGGTAGATGGATGCCCAACCACCCAAGCCACATCTGTGCCCTGGCTATATCTCCCAAGGTTGACCAAAGATACTCAAAGTTACAGTCTTTTCCCATACAGGATTGTCATATAAAAAATCAGTCTTAGTTTATCACCAGCATTCTAAAAACCAGACCTCAGGAGAAAAACTAGGTCTGGGGACACATGCATGGTTTCTAATATAGCGAATGTTTAACCTACCCTGATTATCACAAAATCAGGTCCGTGAGAATATTCACACTATTTTCACTTATTATAATTCCATTTTTATTTCTGCACCTCCATCTGCCTCATTTCAAATTTCTTGTTATCAAGTACACTGATTCTTTCTTCTGTCAACTCCAATCTGCTAGGAGTTTTTCATTTCAGTTAATGTGGTCTTCAACTCCAGTAGTTCTATTTGGTTCTTTTTAAAAATTTCTTTTTATTGAGATTCTCATATTATTCATTTACTGTTTTCCTGATATCCTTTAGTTCTTTCTCTGTGTTTTCCTTCATCTCCTTGAGCACATTGGAGATCATTGTTTAAGACTTTCTCCAGTATGTCTATAGTCTGGTCTTCTTCATTGATGTTTTCTGGGTTTTTATCCTCTTCATTTGGATGGTCTGCTTGTTTGTCTTATAATCTTTTTATTTTTAGTTAAGCCAGTAAAAAGAATTTATTTGGAAAATGGGGGAAAGAACAGAGCTTGCTGAGAAATGGGAGAGAAAGATGGAAATACTGACCAAGATTTGGTGCAGACTCCTCTAGGCAGAGAGAGTGAGCTCTGCCTTGTGTGATTACCTTTTAAACTGTTATGTCTTATAATCTTTTGTTGTACACTGTGCATTTTAAATGTTAACTCTGGGATTTAGTCTCTGAGCTGTCTGTTTCTTGAGTTTGTATCCAGATAGTGATCTGAAAGAGATTTTCTTGAGTGTAAGGAGCTAACAAAACCAAACAAACCAATGCAAAAAAAAATCTTTCACAGTCTTTGCAAATTGGCAAAGTTCAGCCCTCTTGTCAAGATCAGTCCAAGGTGAATGCAAAGTGCAGGGTCCTCCCTATCTTTTCTGAGCCTGTGTCTTGTCCTGGGATTGTATGTGTTAGTGAACACAGGAGATCCCATGTTTACAGGAATTTGAATGTCCCCTCTACTCTCTAGCAAATAGATCTTTTCCCTCTCCCAGGTGCTCCACTGCAGGACTTACAGCAGTTAAGCCTTTGCCCCAAGCTGCTTTTGCCTGGATGTCAAATTCTGGGAGGGCTGGTGAGCCAGAGGGGAGTTTCCTAGATTAGTCTTTCCCAGCCAGGAGGATGGGAGGAATCCCCAAAGAGAATGCTGGCTGACTCTGCACTGTTCTGGGGAGAGAGTGAGTAAAGGATCATCAATGGTGCTAGGAGCTTCTCCTATAGCTCTTTGAAGTTGCATTTTCTTGATTCAGCACTTGCCCCATAAATTCTGCCCTTTAACTGTTTTCTGTAGTTTTGAGGAAAGGTTCAATCTTTACATTCCTCTGCCACTTTTGCCTAAGGCAAGTTGGAACAATGCCTAGCCTCAGAGCTGGGCTCCCTATGATCTGAAATAGCCAATCAAAACTATGATCAGCAATCAGACCATGCACTCCTGGATCTTGGGGAACTAGATCTTTATATCCTACCCAGACACCAGCAAGCTTCATCAGGGGCCAGGGTTGAGGCTCTCACTGCTGTCTGCTGTGAAGCTGGGTATGGGTGATGGTAGCTGCATCATGGAGAGTGAAATTCACTGAAATTTACTGCAATATACCAGCCTCTTCTTCCTGCTTTTCCCTGGATGCTGCACAGTGTTCCATTTGACTGTGGAGTTTCAAAATAGTCGATTCAGACAGTTCCTGCCTGTTTAATATTTGTTCTAGAGAAGGGATGATTCCTAGAGCTTCCTACTCTGCCATCCTCCCACAATCCTCTGTCCACTAGATGGGGTATAGCACTGAATTAGTATATCAGTTTGGGGAGTATTGCCATCTTAACAATTTTGTCTTTCAATACATGAATATGGGATGTGTTTTCATTTATTCAGTATTCTTTAATTTCTCCCAACAATGTTCTGTAGTTTTCAGACCATAAGACTTGCATGTCTTTTGCTAATTTGTTCCAAAATATTTTCTTATTTTGATGCTGCTGTAAATGTAATTTTTAAAATTTCATTTCAGATTGTTCATTACTAGGGCATAAAAATACACATTTTTGTGAATTGGTCTTGTATCCTGCAACTTTGCTTAACCCATTTGTTACCTTTAATAGATTTTTACTAGATTTATTGGGATTTTCTAGCTACAAGATCATGTCATCTGCAAATAGAGATATTTCTATTTCTAGAGATATTTTCCTTTCCAATATAGATGCCTTTTGTTTCTTTTTCTCACCTTATTGCTCTGGTTAGACCCTCCATTACAATGTTGACTAGAAGTGGTGAGAGTGAACATCCTTGTCTTGTTCCTAAACTTAAGACCAAAGTATTCAGTGTTTCAAGTATGATGTTAGCTGTGGCTTTTTCGTGGATGTCATTTATCTGGTTGGAGAAGTACCCTTCTATTTTTAGTTTGTTGAACATTTTTATCATGAAGAAGTGTTTTATTTTTTCAAATGTTTCTTCAGCATGCATTGAGATGATCATGTTTTCTTCTTTTTTCTATTAATATCTTGTATTTAATTGATTGATTATCATGTGTTAAACAAACTTTGCATTCTAAGGATAAATCCCACTTGCTGATGGCATATAATCTTTTTATATGTTGCCAGATTCAGTTTGTTCAGTAGTTTCTTGTAATGTCTTTGCCTTGTTTTGGTATCAAAGTGATATTTCACAGAATGAGTTTGTGTATTAGTCAGGGGAAACAGAATCAACAGGAGATATCTCTCAATAATATGAGATTTTATAATCTCATATTATAAAATATAAGTCCAGAACCGTAGGGATGCACAAGTCCAGGTTCTTCAAGCAAGCTGCAAACCAGGGGCTCTAATGAAAGTCCAATGAAAGGTCCTTGATGAGTTTCTGGGAGAAGTTGGCTGTCTAAAGATGAGCTAGGAAATTCTCTCCAAATGTTGAAATTACTTCCCCTTTTAAGGCATTCAACTGATTGAACAAAAGCATCATCCATTGCTGATGCAATCTCCCTGATTGATTCAGATGTAATCAGCCATCCACACAGTAAACTCACAGGTGATTGAAGTCCATAAATGCTCTTGTATTACAATTAGTCCAGTGCTTGCTGGACCAAACACCTGGACACAATTACCTGGCCAAGTTGACACATTAACCTAACCATCACCGTCCACCCCTTGTCAACTCAGCAACCATACACATTACCTTAAACCAACTTAGTCTCTACGTAAAAACAATAATAGACAAGCCTACATAAATATTTCCACTTAACAATGTTCAACTCACCTGGGTACAACCGGAAATGCATTATTTCCCTACAGAATAGGGTGTAAGTCCTTGGGTAATATTCACTCCTAAACTTGACATCCTTAAATATTATGACATGAAATTAATACAACTTTTCATATGATAGGGGAAAAGGTTGGGGAAGAAAAAGAAATTCGTTTTGTGTACATATACAATCATGCTCATAACAAAACAAGGAAGAAGGGTTCATGACTATTACAGTCCTCGTTTCTGTAACTGGTCATGTGGTTGAAGTTCATATTTATCATTACCTTCTTCCACCACCCATTCCATGTTCTCATTACCCTCAGCAAGCACTTCAGCTGGCCGTGGTTCTTTGCCTCGTGGGGTGACCCACACTTTCATTCCCGAAGATTCTGGGCCATTGTTAGTCCTGCTTGGATTGGTTTGCTGCAATTTTCCATTGACTTTATTCACAGGCCATGGCAGTACTAGGAGATGCCCTAGAGGATCTCCTGCATTCCAGGTAAACTCTTCTTTACCCCCATTATGTAGATGTAGTCCTATTTCCCCTTGATAGTCAGGATCAATCACCCCAGCCAGTACAGTAATTCTCTTCTTTACCTGTTGATTCACAGGTAAGAGGAGCCCAAAGTGGCCAGGTGGCAGTCTTAACTTCCAGTTCAATGGAAACATTGTTGTGTTCCCTGGTGGCAGCAGTCCTTTTGGGACTAAAACCTGTAGACCAGCAGAGCTTAAGTTTGCAGGGACAGGAAGCAAAAATTTTCCTAGTGGGTCACTAGGGGTAATAGTGAGTGGTGCCACTCCCATTTCCACCCCTTGATTCCTGGACCCATGAATCCTGGTTATGGGAGAAACAACACCATAGAGTGGATGCTGATTTAGAGCATACACAGCCTCCTGGAGAACGTTGTCCCAGCCCTGCAAGGTATTGCCACCTAGTTGGCACTGTAATTGAGTCTTCAAAAGGCCATTCCGCCGTTCTATTAATTCAGCTGCTTCAGGGTTATGGGGAACATAGTAAGACCAGTGAATTCCATGGGCATGTGCCCATTCCCGCACATCATTTGCTGTGAAATGGGTTTCTTGATCAGAAGCAATACTGTGTGGAATGCCATGGCAGTAGATAAGACATTCAGTAATTCCATGGATGGTAGTTTTGGAAGAAACATTGCGTGCAGGAAATGCAAACCCATATCCAGAGTATGTGTCTATTCCAGTTAAAACAACTCGCTGCCCCTTCCATGGTGGAAGTGGCACAATGTAGTCAATCTGCCACCAGGTAGCAGGCTGGTCACCACGAGGAATGGTGCCATATGAGGGGCTGAGTGTGGGTCTCTGCTGCTGGCAGATTGGGCATTCAGCAGTGGCTGTAGCCAAGTCAGACTTGGTGAGGAGAAGTCCATGTTGCTGAGCCCATGCATAACCTCCATCCCTACCTCCATGGCCACTTTGTTCATAAGCCTATTAGGCAATGACAGGAGTGGCTGGGGAAAGAGGCTGAGCATTAGCCACAGAATGGGTCATCTTATCCACTTGATTATTGAAATCTTCCTCTGCTGAAGTCACCCTCTGGTGAGCATTGACATGGGACACAAATATGTTCATGTTTTTTGCCCACTCAGAAAGGTCTATCCACATACCTCTTCCCCAGACCTCCTTGCCACCAATTTTCCAATCATGTTCCTTCCAAGTCCTTGACCATCAAGCCAAACCATTGGCAACAGTCCATGAATCAGTGTGCAAATGCACCTCTGGCCATTTCTTCTTCCAAGCAAAATGAACAACTAGGTGCACTGCTCAAAGTTCTGCCCACTGGGAGGA
>JAQZBX010112318.1:0-10205 GCA_029593785.1 Cabassous unicinctus
AAGTTACATACAGTTTTTAATTTGGGAGTTGTCAAGTCTATGGATCATTTAATTTCTGGTTTCTGCCTGTGCTTTGTTGCTTAAAAATGCTTTCCCCATCTCAAGGTCAGATAGATTTCACCCATATTTGTTCATTTTTAATTAAATATCTCCTATCTACAATCTAGGTTCCCTTAAACTTGCCTCAGTTTAAAAGATTCAGAGTCTGTTAACTTATGCTAAAACATGTATCTGCTTTGGTTGATAAAGCATTGGATTGGGGATGGAGAACTGGAACTAGGAAATGAGAGAAACTGATCTTCACCAAAGGACCTTCTCCCTTCTGTGCCTAAATACCCCTGTGTCCAAAATGCAGGAAATTACACCTGAACCCCAATGTAACTCTTTTTCACTATTGTAATATTTGGGATATATACAAAAGGTACAATGCATGGTGCAATGAATAAGCATAAAGCAAACACCCATGTAACCTCCATCCAAATTAAAGAGAGAGAAGGAGAGAGAGAACACCGCCATCACCTGTGATTCCTCCGGTGGCTCCTTTCTCAAGTACACACTCCTGTTGCCTCTTGGTTCATCACTTCCTTGTTTTGCTTTATGCTTTTATCCCTCATGTATCCATCAGCTATATTTTCTGCATATTTCAAAGTATTTTATAGTTTTTTTTTTCGTTCATATCTATAATCCATCTGGAATTTATATTATATGTGAGAATTTTTTCCCAAAATGGTTTCCAATTATTTCAACACTTTTTATGGCATGATACTTTCTTCCCAAGCCAATTTTTAAAAGTCAGGCTTCTTGAGATGTAATCCATACACAGTAAAATTCATCCTTTTTAAGAGTACAGTTCTATGAATTTGACAAATACATACAGTCATATAGTCACCACCAACAAAACACAGAATATTCCCATCACCCCAAGTTCTCTTGTGGTCTTTTGTAGTTAGTTCTCCAGACCCACCCCCACTGGCAACCACTGATCTGTTTTCTGTCCCTATAGATTTGCCTTTTGAGATTCATTCATGTTGTTCATGTGATTCATCCTTTTTATTGCTGAGTAGTGTTCCTTTGCACAGATATACAATTTGTTTATCCAAATCATCAGTTGAAGTGCATTTGGGTTGTTTCCAGTTTGGGAAGATTATGAATAAAGCTGCCATAAACATTTGCCTATAAGTATTTATATGTACATCTGTTCTCATTTCTCCTGGGTAAAGATCTAGGAGTGCAATTGCTGGATGATATGTGTGGCCGTTTGGCAATTTGATGTAATTATGAATTCCAAAAATATAATTGGATCATGCTTGTAAACTGATCTGCTAATCTGGGCATGATTAAGTTATGATTAGGGCATTGACTGGCCCACGTCAGTAGGGCATTGAGCCCCACCCCTTGGTGGGTGGGGAATCAAATATAAAAGGCATGGCAAGAATAGAGTTGAAGCAGTTTTTGGGAAGCAGTTTTGATGTTGGAAAGAAGGCCTCAGGAGAAGAGAAGCAAGCCATTTGCCTGATGGTCTACAGGTGACCTTGTGGAGGAAACAGGAGCTAAGCCCGGAGAGAAATGCAGCCCCGGGAAGAGAGGAACCCAAGAAGCCTGAACCCTGGCAAACGTCGGCAGCTGTCTTGCTCCAACACGTGGCAATGGACTGTGGTGAGAGAAGAAACTTACGCTTTCTGGCCTGGTAACTGTGGACTTCTACCCCAAATAAATAACCTTTATAAAGACCAACCCACTTTTGGTATTTCACATTAGCACCCCTTTGGCTGACTAATACAATATGGCAGGTATATGTTTATCTTTCTAAGAAACCGAAGGCCTTCCAAAACGCCTGCATTCCAACCAGTAACATCACGAGAGTGCCCATTGCTCTGCATTCTCAACAGCCTTTGATACTGTTGGTTCTTTTTCTTTTAGTTATTCTAACAGGTGTGTAGTGGTACCTCCTTGTAGTTTTCATTTGTATTTCCATAATGACTAATAATGTTGAAAATATTTGCATGTTCTTATTGGCCATCAATCTAATCTCTCTTCTTTGGTGAAGAGTCTGAATCGTTTGTCCATGTTCTAATTGAGGTGATTGCTTTCTTATTACTGAGTTGTGATCATTCTTTACATATTCTGAAAACTAGTCCTTTATCAGATATGTATTTTGCAAATATCTTTTCCCAGTCTGTGACTTTTCATTCTCTTAACGGTGTCCTCCTAAGAGAACAAGTTTTGAATTTTGATGAAATCCATTATGACTATTTTTTCTTTTTTGGTTCATGCTTTTTGTGTCCTATCAAAGAAATCTTTCCCTAACTAAAAGTCATAAACATTTTCTCCTATATTTTCATCTATACTTCTTATAGATATAGGTTTCAAATTAAGTACTTTGATCCATTTTAAGTAAAGTTTTTTTATTTGGTGAGAGGTATGGGTCAAGGGGTTTTGGTGGTGGTGGTGGTGATGGTGGTGGTTTGTTTTGTTTTGTTTTGTTTTTGCATATGGATGTCAAATTGCTCCAGCACTGCTGAAAAAACTATTCTTTCTCCATTAAATTGCCTTGGCACTTTTTTCAAAAGTCAATTGACTAGTGAAACCTAATGTAAACCAGGGACTATAATTAATAGTATAATTTTGAATTTATGTTCCCCTGTGTAACAGAGTTAGATTCATTTATGGTTTCCCTACACATGGTTCTTCTGCCTCTTTCATTTGAACCTATAATTAGCATTATACTTGTTAAATATATGTCCCAGAGACTTAAATCTTTGGTCTGTTCATCTGCCTGTTGAGCCCTGAATCTCAGCAGAGTTGCAACACCTACTCTCCAGTTCACTGGTCTCACCTAGGACAACTAATAAGGGGATGATGATGGACAATGCCCATCCCAAGGAAGAGAAAGTGTCTGCAATTGTAAGTAAGACAGTTCCATTCATCTGTCCCATGGGATCTAAGTCCCCTCTCAATCAGAAACAGAGTGGGCATCACCACCCCCAAATCCTCAAGATTGGGGAATGAACAATGGACTAAAGTAGATTTATTGTTATTCTATTAAATATTATAGACTTAATATTATTCTAGCAACGGAACAACTTGTATCATTGATATAAAGGCAGTGGCACCAGAGGTTCTGAGGTGAGGGAGAGGGAAGAATAGGTGTAATATGGTGGCATTTTCAGGACATAGGAATTGTTCTACATGACATTGCAGTGACGGATACAGGCCATTATACATTTTGTCAAAACCTATAAAATTGTGCAGGGCAAAGTGTAAACTATAATGTAAACTATAGTCCATGGTTAGTAGCAATGCTTCAATGTGTTCATCAATTGTAATAAATGTACCATACTAATGAAAGACGTTGTTAATGGGGGAAAGTGTGGGAAGGGGAGGGTGTGTGGTATATGGGAATCCCCCTATATATTTTTTAAAGATTTATTTTATTTCTCCGCCCGCCCCCACCATTGTTTTGCGCTGTCTGCTCTCTGTGCGTTGAGTGTTTGTCATCTTTTTAGGAGGCATTGGGAACAGAACCCAAGAACTTCCATGAGGGAGGGAGGTGCCCAATGGCTTGAGCCACCTCCGCTTCCCCCCTATATTTTTGATGTAACATTTATGTAATTTAAAGCATCTTTAAAAATAAAAAATGGGAAGCGGGTGTGGCTCAGTGGATAGAGCCCCCGTTTACCATATGGGAGACCCGGGTTCGCGTCCCGAGGCCTCCTTGTGAGGGCAGGCCGGCCTGAGCGGTACGGTGGGCTGATGCAGCAACCTCACGGCAGGAAGCAGGTGTGGCGCAATGGATAAAGCACCCGTTTACCATATGAGAGGCCCCGGGTTCGCTTCCTGGTGCCTCCTTGTGAGGGCAGGCTGGCTCGCCCGGCGCCGTGGGCTGATGCGGCAAGACCTCACAACAAGGGGGAGATAAGCAGACACAGAGAAGACACGCAGCGAATGGACACGCAGCACAAGCAGCAAGGGGGGATAAATAAATAAAATAAATAAATCTTTAAAAAAAATAAAAATTAAAATTAAAAAAAATTAATTAATAGTATAATTATAACAATATTGTCTCATCGATTGTAACAAAGCTACCACACTAATGCAAAATGTTAATAGGGAAAACTAGGTGGGGAGGTGGCATATATGGGAACTCTGTACTATCTGTATGATTCTTCTGTAAACCTATAACTGCTCTAATAAAAAAATCAATTGACTATATATATATATATATATATATATATTTCTACCCTAAAATTCTGTTCCACTGATCTTTCATCTGTCCTTTTATCACTACCACACTGGTTTTTTTTTAAAAGATTTATTTATTTATTCCCCTCCTCCCTTGTTGTTTGCACTCTCTGTCTGCTCTCTGTGTCCATTTGCTGTGTACTCTCTGTGTCTGCTCATCTTCTCTTCAGGAGGCACTAGGAACCAAACCTGGGACCTCCCATGTGAGAGAGAAGCACTCAATCACTTGAGCCACTTCACCTCCCTCATTTTTTGTTGTGTCTCATTGTTTTTTCTCTTTGTGTCTCCTTTGTTGCATCATCTTGTTGTATTAGCTCACCGTGCCTGCCCTTTGCACCAGCTCACTATCTTGCTCATCTTCTCCAGGAGGCACTGGGAACTGAACCCAGGGCCTCCCATGTAGTAGGTGGAAGCTCAATTGCTTAAGCCACATCCGCTTCCCACCACACTGTTTTAATTTCTGTATCATTAAAGTGTGTCTCAAATCAAGTAGTTGATTCTTCCAACTTTGTTCTTTTTCAAAATTGTTTTGGCTATTACAGATATTTTACTTCTCCATATAAGTTTAAGTCAACTTGACACTTTCTAAAAAATTTTTTCTTAAAATTTTAAAAATCCTACTAGAATTTTGATTTGCATTCCATTGAATCTATAGATCAGTTTTGGGAGAATTGACATCTTAACAATATTGAGTCTTCCAATCCACAAACACAATATATATCTTTATTTAGGTCTATTTGATTTCTCTTAACAAGGTTTTGTAGTTTTCTATATACAAATCTTAAACATATTTTGATAGATTTATCTGTTCTGGTACTTATAAAAGTTACTGATTTTTTTTTTTAATTTCTAACTATTCATTTGCTAATGATTTTTACATATTATTTATTGCATCCTGTGGCCATGCTAAACTCACTTATTAGTCCTAGTAGCATTTTTGTAGATTTTGGGGGGAATTTTCTCCATAGATAATTATGTCATCTGTGAGTAAAGCCTATTTTATTTCATCTTTTACAATCTGTATGCCTTTTATTTCTTTTTCTTTATTTATTAAACTAGCTAGGACATCCAGTACAACATTGAAGGTGAATGGTAAGAGCAGACATCCTTGCCTTGTTCCTGATTTTAGGGGGTAGATTCAATCTTTCACCATTAAGTATGATGTTAGCTATCGGTTTTTCTTAGATGCCTTTTATCAGGCAATAACTCTCCCCTGAGAGTTTTATTTTTAATCATAAATTGATATTCAATTTTATCAAATGCTTTTTATACCTCTATTGAGCAATGCATCTTTGACCCCTTTGACCCTGCCCCTCTCCCTGAGGCTAAAGGCTTTGGGTTGGTAGGGAAAAACGTCCAGGAAACTGGGCAGGGCCTTGTGCCTCCCCTTCCCCCACCCAGGCCACTCTAAATCCACTTATCAGAGTCTGAACCCTGTGGGGGTTTGCTACCCTAGCCACAATAGCTTAAGGCTTTTCCTTCCTATGAGAGAAGAATCAGGAAAAGTGCATGGCATTTTGTGCTTGCCTCCTTACAACCACTGATTGCCTCCTGCCTGCCTGCACCACTGAGGTGGACTAGGGAAATCTAGTCTCCTGCCCTGCCCCCAATATTTCTTGTGAGGACCCGGTAGAAGACTGTGGGAAAGAGCTTGCAGTAGAGTGCAAACTCCCCTGTGAGCCCAACTATTTCAGATTTTCACATTAACCCACACTTGAATTTTGACAAAGCTTTCAAATTTTAGCTGATTTCTTCTAACCAGCTTGATTAATGGCCAGCACCTCTGCTTCCTGTGCTCTGCCACAGATCAGACAGTTTGTGTGTCCCATCTCTCCTTGGAGGAGCTTGTCTCTCTTTTGAACTCCTTACTTGGTTGCTTCACAACCTCATCATTTTGACTGAGCTCAACATAAGTAATGATTTTGTAGTTTGTCATATTCTCACTGTTAGGGTGGGAACGTCTTGCTTTGTAGTTTTCTATATCCTAATCAAAAGTGGAAGTGTATTTAAATTCCGTCTTTATCCTATATCAAGTGTATAGCCTTGAATCTGTTTGGGGGCTATTTTTATTTTTACACAAGAATCATGCTGCTTTCATATAAAGTCCTTCTTTCTAGCAGTGTAAATCACCCTTCAATCTTCCAAAAGTTCTTGGCTACTTTTATCTTTTTATTAAGCTTCCCAGGTGACCTTAGAATTATATTGTGTACTTAAAAAAATACTTTCGAAATTTTTATGAGAATTTAAATGGCTGAAATATTGAGTTATGCCATCCAGGAATGTGTTGTGCCCTATCATTTATTCAAGTGTTCCTTCAAGTCCCTCGTAAAATTTTACAATTTATATAGGTCCTGCATATCTTTCTTATGTTAAGTTTATGCCTGCATATTTTATATTTTAGTCACTATTATTAATGCCTTTTAAAATTGTATTTTCTAACTGATGATTGTTGACTTAAAGGATAAACATTGATTTTTATATACTGATTTTGTAACTAACTGCCTTATTGAATTTGCATTACTTCTAATAGTTTTTCAGTTGATTTTCTTGAGTTCCTAGGTGAGATAGTATATGTAAGTAATAATTTGTCTCCTCCTTTCCAAAGATTTTTCTCTTATTTCATTTTGTCTTACTGCTTTGACTAAACTTTTGGAAAATATTGAATGATCATGGAGAGCACACACATTGCCTTGATCTTTAGTGGGAAACACTAAAGAGCTTCACCATTAAGTATGATTATATCCATTGCAGATACAATAAACCACCTCACTCAACAGCCATTCCAATCTCCTTCAAGCTTGTCCTTGAGAAAGAAAAAAGAGCAGCCTCTGAAGTTTGGAAGCTGGCCATGCACTCACAGACAGCCCATGATATTTTATGACCTGTTGAACATAAACGATCTCTCAGAATACCAACATCAGGGAAACAGATGTGGCTCGATTGACTGAGCTCCTGCCTACCACATGGGAGGTACCTGGTTCGGTTCCCAGTGCCTCCTAAAGAAGACAGCGAGCTGGCATGACAGGCAGGAGCAGCAAGCTGACACAACAAGAGTCACAAGAAGAAAAACATAACGAGAGACACAACAAAGCAAGGAGCAGAGGTTCCCTGTGCCTCCTAAAAAAGACAAGCAAGACAGCAAGCAGACACGATGAGCAGGCACAACAAGATGACTCAACAAGAGACACAAGAAGAGAAGCAGATGTGGCTCAAGCGATTGAGCCCCTACCTACCACATGGGAAGTCTCTGGTTCGGTTCCTGGTGCCTCCTAAAGAAGACAGCAAGCTGGCACAATAGGCAGGCGCAGCAAGCTGACACAACAAAAGACACAAGAAAAAAAAACATAATGAAGGACACAATGAAGCAGGGAGCAGAGGTTCCCAGTGCCTCCTAAGGAAGACAAGACAGCAAGCTGACGCAACAGGCAGGCATGGTGAGCTGACACAACAAGATGACACAACAAGAGACACAAAAGGAAAATGGATGTGGCTCAAGTGATTGGACTTCCATCTACCATATGGGAGGTCCAGGGTTCGATTCCTGGGGTCTCCTGGTAAAAGGAAAGCTGGCCTGCTTGGCCAGCTCGCCCAAGCAGATAGCTGGCCCACGCGGAGTGCTGGCCCGCGCGGAGTGCTGGACCGCGTGGAGAGCTGGTGCAGCAAGATGATGCAACAAAAACAGACACAGAGGACAGAAATAAGAGACACAGAAGACCAGGGAGTTGAGGTGGCGCAAAAGACTGTGTACCTCTCTCCTACTCTGGAAAGTCCCAGGATCGGTTCCCAGTGCCACCTAAAGAGAAGACAAGCAGACACAGAAGAACACACAGAGAGCAGATAGCAAGTGCAAAATAACGAGGGGGTGGGGAGAAATAAATAAATAAAATAAACTTAAAAAAAAAAAAAAGAATACCAACATCAGACAAGGTTACTCTATGTTGTGGGTTGAACTGTGACCCCCAAAAAGAGACTTTGAAGTCTTAACCCCTGGTACCTGTGACGGTGACCTTATTGGGAAATAGGGTCTTTGCAGATGCAATCAAGTTAAAATGCGGTCATAGTGGATTAGGGTGGGCCCTTAAATCCAGTGACTGGTGTCCTTATAAGGCCGTGTGAAGACACAGGGACACAAGGACACACAGAGGGCAAAAGCCATGTCACAATGCAGGCAGGGATTGGAGTGATATGTCTACAAGCTAAGGAATGCCCAGGATTGCCAGCCACCACCAAAGGCTAGGAGAGATGCATGGATCAGATTCTACTTCAGAGGTTCCAGAAGGAACCAACCTTGCTGACACCTTGATTTCAGACTTCCAGCCTACAGAACTGTGAGAGAATAAATTTCTGTTTTTGTTTTGTTTTGTTTTGTTTTTGTTTTTAAGCTGCCCAGTTTGTGGCTCTTTGTTACAGCAGCCCTAGGAAACTAATACACTCTGAGATCACAATTCAGTGACACAAAGCAAGATCACCTCATAATTCTAAGCACAACAAAAACAAGGTCACTGTGCCACACACAAAATACCAAACATACCTCTTGCTTGACTAAATTGAGTGACTGCTAATTCTTACTAAGCATGCCTTTTCCCCCATTCTAGTTTGCCGTCCCTACAGAGAAAAAAATGAGATAGTCATACAATTGCCCCTGCTTTCTAACAGCATTTAATTTAGAGTTAACCCCTGCTTCTTTAAAGCCTCCCACAAATCACTCAACTAAAGTCCAAATCCTATAACAGGTTCTATCTAACTCTGTAGCATATATGTATGGCTTTGCAATTTTTCCCACAATCCTTCTAGTCAGCATTTCATTTAACAGTTACACAGCAAGCCTTGAGAAATAACTATGAGCTCATGATTGATAAAGCATGCTTAGACTTCTCTCCCAGGAAACTAATAATAATCAGATCTGTGACCTGCTTGACCACCTTTATATCAATAGAAAGATGTAACTTCAATCTTATTGACAAACATTATAAATGCTCATTTTACTTAGTTGCTGTGAAAGTGTAATTTCTGTCCTGCTAGGAAACACTGTGAATGTCTTGTCCTTGATTACCTGTTCTGAGTACTGCACTTTTTAATCATGCTCCCCATCCGCACGTAGACATGTGATATAAAAGATTTCCATTGTCTTGTGGTAAGTATGATTCAAACCTTAGAAGTGCTACGCTCTCCGCCCACCCCCATGGAGAGGATTCGGGCCACAAACAGGTTCAGAATTTCCTAGAGAGAGAGAGAGAGAGAGGGCAGCTCAAGCCTCACCACGCTGTCTGTCCACTGCCACAGGGAAGATTTGGGTCACGATCAGGCTTGGATCCACCACCGTGGGAAGAGCTTCCCCACATAAGCCCCTATTAAATGCTCTTTTTTTTTTTTCCTTAACTTTATTTGTGCATTTATTAATTGAAAATATAAACAATTAAAAACTAAAAATTAAACACAGATGAATAAATATATACATTTCTCCATTAAATGTAATGGATACATATAAATTTTGTGTGTGTGTGTGGATCAAACATATGCTACACAATATATTTAGTTCATAGTAATGCATTCATACAGTATTTGTCCTTTTGTGTCTGACTTGCTTCACTCAGCATAATGTCCTCCAGATTCATCCATGTTGCCATATGATTTATGACTTCATTTCTTCTTACAGCTGCATAGTATTCCATCGTGTGAATAGACCACAGTTTGTTTATCCATTCATCTGTTGATGGACACCTGGGTTGCTTCCAACTTTTGGCAATGGTGAATAATGTTGCTGTGAACATAGGTGTGCAGATGTCTGTTCGTGTCACTGCTCTCAGTTCTTCTGGGTATATACCCAGTAGTGGTATTGCAGGGTCACGTGGCAAGTCTATATTCAACTTCTTTAGGAACTGCCAAACAGTCCTCCATAGTGGTTGTACCATTTTGCATTCCCACCAACAGTGAAGAAGTGTTCCTATCTCTCCACATCCTCT
>JAQZBX010112319.1:0-10209 GCA_029593785.1 Cabassous unicinctus
AAAGAAAAGAAAAAGAAAGAAATAAAGCTATCCAAACTGGAAAGGAAGAAGCAATAATTTCCTTATTTGTAGATGATAGGGTCCTAGATACAGAAAATCCTGAAAATTCCACAACAAAGCTCTTAGATCATATAAATGAATTCAACAGAGTAGTGGGGTACAACAATCAAAAGAAATCAATAAAAAGTCTAGTCACAATAGCAACCAAAAAAATAAAATATCTAGGAATAAATCTAACCAGGAATGTAAAGCACTGTACACAGAAACTTACAAAACATTAATAAAAGAAATTAAAGAAGACCTGTATAAAGCCCATTCAACTGGAAGAGAATGGCCTCTTCAACAAATGGTGCTCAGAGAATTGGATATCTATATCCAAAAGAATGAGAGAGGAACACCATCTCACACCTTATGCAAAAATTAACTCAAGATGGATCAAAGATCTAAATATAAGAACCAAGACCATAGAGATCTTGGAAGATAATATAGGGAAGCATCTACAACATCTTGTGTTAAGAAATGGTTTCATGAACTTTACACCCAAAGCATGAGCAATGAAAGAAAAAAATATAAACGGGACTGCCTCAAAATTAAAAATTTTGCATCTCAAAGGAGTTTGTCAAGAAAGTGAAAAGGCAGCCTACTCAATGGGAGAAAATATTTGGTAACTATATGTCTGAGAGGGGTCTAATATTCAGCGTATATAAAGAAATCCTACACCTCAAAAATAAAAAGACAAACAATTCATTTTTAAAATGGGCAAATGATTTGAATAGTCACTTCTACAAAGAAGAAATACAAATGGCTAAAAAACACATGAAAAGATGCTCAACATCACTAGCTATTAGGGAAATGCAAATCAAAACTACAATGAGATACCATCTTATATCCATTAGACTGGTGGCTATTAAAAAAACAGAGGGCTACAAGTGTTGGAGAGGATGTGGAGGAATGGGAACCCTTATATACTGCTGGTGGGAATGTAGAATGATGCAGCCATTGTGGAAGACAGTTTGGCATTTCCTCAAGAAGCTAACTATAGAACTGCCATATGATCCAGCAATCCCACTGCTGGGTATATATCCAGAAGAATTGAAAGCAGCGACATGAACAGATATATGCTCACCAATGTTCCTAGTAACATTATTCATTATTGCCAAAAGTTGGAAACAACCCAAATGTCCATCAACAGATGAATAAAAAAAAACAAATTGTGGCATATACATACAATGGAATATTACTCAGCTCTAAGAAGGAATGCAATATTAACACACAGGATAAAAAGGATGAGTCTTGAAGACCTTATGTTGAGTGAAGCAAGCCAGGCACTGAAGGACAAATATTACATGCCCTCACTGATATGAATTAAGCAAACTGAGCAGGCTCACAGAGCTAGAGTCTGGAAGATAGGTTTACAGGGTTTATAGTTTTGAGAGGGGTAGGGTAGGGAGTTGGGTTGAACTGTCCATGGAACTTGGGGGAGGGTTGGGTGAGGTAGCAGGTGAACTCTGGAGATTTGCAGATATGTGGTTAAAACTACAACATTGGGAATGTTCTTTTGGCAAATATGGCAGGGGAGGGTTACTGGTTTAGGGTGTTGGATGTGGGGGGCATATGGGACAGGGCACACCTGGGGAAGGCTTCTAGGGAGTGTGTGAGTGTTCATCTTGTTATAGTGTGTTGCATTAGTGGGGGGAGACCCACATAATGAGCAGGAAGGTGTTGGAATCCCATCCTGGGGAGTCCTGCTATGTTCTCAAATAGAGAAGCGGGAGTCTCTCAAGAGCATAGGCAGTGCCTAATAGGAGAGGACAGGCAAGTATGTCAAGCCCTCAGTGTTGTTACAAGTAACTAAGAATCTTGTTCTTCAAGGAGCAAAGCATGATGGTTGCTGTGGGTCCCAAGGGGAAGGGGAGGGAGGAATAGACTAGATGGAACATGGGGCATTTTAGGGGCAATGGAAGTGTTCTACATGGTCTTACAATGATGGATACAGGCCACGTTAAAATTCATCAAAATTTACAATAGTGTATGGCCCAAAATGTAAACCATAATGTAAACCATTGACCATGGTTCGTAGCTATGTCTCAATATTTATACCTCAATTGCAACAAATGAATCTCCACATGTAAAATGTTATTAATAGGGGAAAGGGAAAAGGGGGGAGAATGTTGGGTCTATGGGAATCCCCTGTATTATGTACATCACTTTTCTGTAAACTAAAGCTTCTTTGAAGACAAAATGAAAAAAATAAGACTCTGGGGGAATAAATGGCAGAAAATGTCACTGAGCATACAAGACAACAGATCTTACAGTGATGAAAGACATAATGTCAATATTTTTTAATTTTACATTTTTAGAATCATTTTTTGTTATTACAAATTTTTTAAATTTTATTTGTTATTTTAAAAACTATCATTATTTCATTTTCTTATTAATTGTATTTGGTTATTTTGTTGGCTTCATTCTTGAATAAGTTTTGGATCAGAGAAGGGTTACAACTGTGGCAGGGGAGAATCATTGCTGTGGGGTGTCAATGATGGAATATGCATGGGAGGAGGTTCACCTGAAGCATACCTGTAAGGCATATGAATGAGTTCAAGTGTTCATGCAGCATTGTTACAGCAGGTGGACATTCACACAATAACCAAAAGAATATAGAATTCCCATCCTGGGGAGCTCTGCCACATTCTCTAATGGGACAGCAAGAATCCCATGAGTACAGAGGCAGTGACTAGTGAAGGAGGATGTACCATTGAGGGGCCCTTGATAGTGATAACTGTACTTATGAGCTTTTACTTTTGAAATTGAAACTTAACCTAGTATTATAGGGTGCATCAGAGTTACCTTCTGAGACTCCCCTTATTGCTCAAATGTGGCCTCTCTCTAAGCCAAACTCAGCATATAAATGCATTATCTTCTCCCCAGTGTGGAACATAACTCCCAGGGATAAGCCTCCCTGGCACTGAGGGATTAATACCAAAGACCAACTTGACCAAAAGGGGGAGAGGTGTAAAGACAAATGAGTTTATATGGTTAAGAAACTTCAATGTGAGTTGGGAGGTCATTCTAGAGGTTACACTTATGCATGTCTCAGGAGGATTTCATTGACTGCCACAGTAAATATTGCCTCAAATAGCAGGGCTCCTGAGGGCTCTGGAGACAACCAGACACTATAGGTAGGGCAGACAGCTCAGGAGTTTGGTGCCCTGACAGTTGGCTTGACTTGGGAATTTATGCTCCCCAGTGTGACAGAGTTGGACTCAGTTGTGGTTTCTCTACACATGGCTCTTCTGCCCTTCTATTTGAACCTATAGTTAGTACTAGAGTTGATAACTGAATGTCCAAGAGACTTAAATCTTTGGGATGTCCATGTGCCAGCCAGGCCTTGAATCTCAACAGAGTTGCAACACCTACTCTCTAGTTCATTGGTCTCACCCAGGACAACTAGCAAGGAGATGATGATGAATAATGACCATCCTAAGGAACAGAGAGAGTCTGCATCTGCAAGCAAGATAGTCCCATCCATCTGCCCCATGAGATCTAAGCCCCCTCTCAATTGGAGGTGGACTGGGCATCACTATCCCAGAATCCTCAGGATTGGGAAATGAACAATGGACTAGAGTAGACTTATTGGTATTCTACTATGGACTTTTTGTGATTCTAGCAATGGAAGAACTTATATCATTGAGGTGGAGGCAGTGGCCACTGGAAGTCCTGAGGGGAGGGGGAGGGAAAAACAGGTGTAATATGGGGGCATTTTCAGGACTTGGGAATTGTCCTGAATGACATTGCAATGACAGATACAGGCCATTATATATCTTGTCATAACTTACAAAATTGTGCAGGTGAGAGTGTAAACTACAATGCAAACTATAATCCATGCTTAGTGGCAATGCTCCAAAATGTGTCCATCAATTGTAACAAATGTACCACACTAATGAGGGATGTTGTTAATGTGGGAAATGTGGGAGGGGTAGCATGTGGACATATGGGAGTCCCCTATATTTTTTATGTAACATTTATGTACTCTAAGTATCTTTTTAAAAAAATAAAATGTATTTAAAAAAAGAAGACCTATATAAATGGAAGGATATTCCATGTTCATGGATTGGCATTCAAAATTTCATCAAGATATCAACACTACCCAAAGCAATTTATAAATTCAATGAAATCCCAATCAAAATTGTAACAACCTTCTTTGCAGAAACAGAAAAGCCAATCATCAAATTTATATGGAAGGGTAAGGAGCCCCAAATAGCTAAAGTCATCTTGAAAAAGAAGAATGAAGCTGAAGGAGTCACATTTCCCAGTCTTAAAGCTTATTACAAAACCACAATAATCAATACAGCATGGTACTGACTGGCACAAGGACAGACATATAGACCAATGGAATAGAATTGAGAGCCCAAAAATCAACCCTTACATTTATGGCCAATTAATTTTCCACAAAGTGGCAAAGACCACACAATTGGGAAAGAACAAATGGTTCTGTGAAAACTGGATCTCCATTTGTAATAAAAGGGAGAACTCCTACCTCACATCATATACAAAAATCAACTCAAAAGGAATCAAATACCTAAATATAAGAGCTAGAATTATCAAAGACCTAGAACAAAATGTAGAGAAGCATCTTCAGGAATTGCATTAGGTAATAATTTCTTAGACTTTACACTCAAAACACAAGCAACAAAAGAAAAAAAAAAAAAGATAAATGGGACCTCCTCAAAATAAAAAAAATATTTGTTCCTCAAAGGACTTTATCATGAAAGTAACAACACAATGGGACAACCTACACAATGGGAGAAAATATTTGGAAAGCACATATTGCAAAAAGGATTAATATTCAGTATACATAAAGAAATCCTTCAACTTAACAACAAAAACACAAACAACTCAATTTACAAGTAGGCAAAAAACCTGAATAGTCATCTTTGCAAAGAAGATGTACAAATGACCAGAAAGCACATGAAAAGATGCTCAACATCATTAGTCATCAGATAAATGCAAATCAAATCCACAATGAGATATCATTTCACACCCACTAGAATGGCTGCTATTAAAGAAAAAAAAAAACAGAAAATAAAAAGAGTTTGAGAGGGGTGGAGAAATAAGAACACTCATTGCTGGTGGCAATACAAAATGGTACAGCCACTGTGGAAGATAGTTTGACAGTTCTTCAGAAAGTTTCACTATAGAACTACCACATGTCCTGGCAACCCTACTGCTAGATAAATTCCCAAAAGAATTTAAAGGAGGGGCTTGAACAGATATTTTCATACTGATATTCATAGTGGCATTATTTACAATTGCCAAAAGATGGAAGCAACCTATTTATCCATTCATCAATAGATCAATAGATCAATAGATGAATGGCTAAATAAAATGTGGTATAAACATACAATGGAATATTGTTCAGCTCTAAAAAGAAATGAAATCTTGCTGCATGCAACAACATGGATGAGCCTTGAAGACATCATGTTAAGTAAAATAAGCCAGACAAAAAAGGACAAATATTGTATGCGATTTGAAACAATTAGAATAAGCAAACTCAGAGTCAGAATCTAGAATACAGGTTACCGTGCGGCAGGGTGGGGATAGAGAATGGGTAGCTAAGGTTTAAAATGTACAGGGTTCTGATTTCTAATGATGGAAATGTTTTGACAATGGATGGTGGTGATTGCCACACAACATTCTGAACGCAATAAACAGCATTGAAATCTATATCTGAATAGGATTAAAAGGGAAAATGTTAGCTGGTATATATGGTAACAGGAAAAATTTTACAAAACTTTTAAACTACACAAACTAAACTATACTACACAAACTACACTTCACTGCACAATAATGAACTCTAATTAAACCATGGACTTAAGTGATAGTAAAATTATAAAAATGTGCTATCATCAATGGTAAATGTTCCACACCAATGCAAGGTGTTGTTGGTGGGGTGGTAAATGGGAATCCTGTATTTTATGCATGATTGTTCTGTAAACCCACAACTACTCTAATAAAGGACAAAAAGTGGGAGAGGGAGGCAGAAGAGCCAGAGAAGGAGATATGATGGCGGCACCAGGATCAGAGTGATGTGATGGACCACTGCAGGCTTTGAGCATGGAAAGGGGCCATGTGCAGGAAGCCTCCAGAAAGGGCAAGGAAACAGAAGGCTGCCCTGCTGAAGCCTTGATTAAGCCTGATGAGACCCATGTCAGACTTGTAACCCACAGAACTCTAAGATAATAAATTGGTATTGTTTTATGCTAAAAAAACCACAAAGACTTTAGTGGAGTTAATGAAGCCAGAGATACGAGACTGTACACAATATAATTCCAAATATGTTTAGTTCTACAATACACAAAATGAATGTGAAGTGATAGAAATTTGATCAGTGAGTGCTTGGCGGCGGATATTGCAAAGGATTTATTACAAAGAGGCAGCAGAGATATTTGGTGGTAATAAAAATCTTCAATGCTATGGCTGAGGCCAAGATTACATGAATGTATACATTTGTTTACATTTATCAAACTCTACATTAAAATGGTTATATAGTGTACATAATTTATATCTACATAAAGTAGATTTGAAAAAAGATAAGTGGCTGGTTGAATCATCTAATATTCAGAATATCTCCCATATTTTTCTATTTCAACTAATAAAATTAAATTAAATTACATAACTATCTGGAGTGGCTGGGGGGAGAAACTTGCCATAGAGCAATCGTTCAAAAATTTTAAATATATATTATTATCCTTATTCACGCAAATGAAGAAATGGAGGCTCAGTGATATTAGCTCACCTGAAACCACAGTGTTCTCACATGGTAGAGCAAGTCTAAGTGATGCCAAATTCTAAGCCCTTTCTACTCTGTTCCATTGCCTCAGGTATTGATAGTATAATAAAGGCCAGGAAATATCAGCTTATACACTGGGCTTCAGCGCTGATTCAAAAAAGAAAAATAAATCAGATAGTATTCTAAAATACTTAATTTTTATTCTCAGCAATAAATGACCCACTACATAACAACAACAATGACAATAATAATACCCTACCATAAATTGATGGAACTCTACAGTCCTTCTGTGTCATTAACAAATTTAGAGGATAGATGTTCTGAAATTTTGTTTTATCAGCCATTTCCAAGATTCTTTAATATAGTAAAGAGAGTTACAGAGATAATAGGAATAAAATGGATTTTCAGGGGAGATTTGAAGATAGTTAAACCCATTGATTTACAAAGAAAATTGTGTGCTGAAATTCTCCAGAGGAGGTTAGGAATATCTGCCTTTGCATACACAACTCAAGAAGGCAAGCACCCAAAAGATAAATGATAGTAAGGAAGAAAATACAGATCAATACACCTGGAATTAAAAAAAAAATCAAGAAGTCAATTTAAAAATTGATTTCAGGGTAAATAGGATCCACGTGATTTATACAAACTAAGATAATGTGTATATATTTGTTCTCAGTTCCAGTGAGGCGGCAAGTAACACTACATTTAGCACCTTAATTATTCTCAGTTGTCCACACCCTGAACAAAGCACAAAGTGACAGAGCTAAGGCGAAGGAAGAAATAACAGGATCAGACTTTGACACTCTAAGAAGAGAACTAACATGCCTTGATTACTTATGAATAAAACATCAGATGGGGGTCTTCCAGCGTAAAGTTGTATTAAGGGATGAAAAAAAAGGTATCAGGATCCCTAAGTGAGTGTAAGACAGAAACCCAAACATATGCAGAAATTTCAATAGGAATAAAGGAGAAGAGAACTTGTTCTCCAATTATTGAATATCCTCTTCAATTCTAAGAATGTAATAGGTTTGAAAGAGCGGAGCAAGGGGTGAAGGGTAAAGATATTCCTTGAAAACCTGTTGCTATACTTGGAGGCCCACACAGACCCCCCACTTAACCCCACCCTACCTTTGGGGAAGGGATAAATGAAGTTATCGTCTCACCCTAGTTATTAAGGGACCTCAAGGTCAGTGGATCCCTGAGGAACTATGAAATTCGTGCCCTGAATTTGGAATACACAGAAAACAGTGCCCACCTTGCACGTGAAGAAGCAGCGCAGATTCTTGAACAGATTACAGTTCTCTCCTAGAAAATTAGGGGGCAACAGAAGGTTTGAGTAAGTGCTTGGGTGGAGGAGCCTGGAGAGGATTTTAGACATGCCATAGGCCTGTCCTCCAGCCTGATAGGGATACGAGATACAGCTGCCTGCCCCAAGTTTGCGCTGTAGACCACATGAGCGCAAAAGCCAATGTGAGAGCATCAAGAGGGTTCCTGAAGGGTCAGGCGTAAGAGCACAGAGGCTGGGATCGCCTGCCAGTTGAGGTAGGAGCCAAGAGGCCACGAAGATAGAGGTGCATCCACCCTGGTTTGGGAACTTCTGGAGAGAGGGCCCTGCAAGAAACTTCCTAAGAGACCAAAGAACACCCAAGTCAAACTGCCTTGGTGCTTTGCTTTCTTCTCTCTGCCTAGCCTTGACACCAACCAGATCCAAAATAGCGTCTAAGGAAAAGGGAGATGAGGAGGGGAAGAAGCTAGCCATTATTTCCCAATGTGCACTTTTAGGTGGAGGAAAGAGGATTTAATGCTAAGTTCATTTCAAATGTTGATTATAAATGAAACTGTTCCTTACAATTCCTTAATGAGGTGGCATTTGTGACTTGACGTGAATAAAGGTCTAGCAACTCCAAAATTGAGATGAGTTGCCCCCTGAGTCGGAGTTTGCAATAACCAGAAAAATTCAATGATATATCAATAAGGATGATGCTGGTAGTTTCTGACCTGCTAATTTCTCAGAGACTTTTCATTAATTTTAATAATTCAGTCAAAGGAAAGTGTGTAAAGAAGAGTTTTTCAGAGCTTAAACCGTTTTTTACTACATATATGATTATCACACCATGAAATACAAAGAGGCAAGAGCAAAAAGCGAATGAAAATATATCTCACTCACAATCAAATGGGAATGCTATATATGTCCAAGAAAAAGTTTCATATTTTCCTCATCAATGTAGCAAAATGGACAAATCAGTACCATTTTCACAAACTCAACATACATCTCCACCTTTATAGAACTTACAATCTTTTGAGATAGACAAAAAAGTAACATGACAAATTAAATGTAAGATATTTTCAATGCTGATAAAAGCTAAGAAGGAAAACAGAACAGAAAAGGAACTTATGGAGGGTGGAGAGAAGAGACATTACAGTTTTGAGTAGGGTGATGAAAAGGTACAGGAGTCACCTGAAGAAGCTTAGCCAGCAAGTCACGTAGCTAAGTTTATGGGAACTTTTAAGGACAGGAAACAACAGATAGAAACACCTGAGTAGGAGGGTGCCTGGAATATTCGCAGGGCATCAAAGAAGCCAGTGTGGCCGAGCTGAGTGGAAAGTAAAGGGGAGGGCATCAGAGGGCATTGCAGGGACTTTGCCTTTTACTCTGAATAAGAACAGGAACTGCTGCAGGCTTTGAACAGGAGATTACATGTTATGACCTACATTTTACCACGATCACTTGCGGTGCTGTATTGCGAACAGCAGCAAAATTAGAAGACCAACAAGTTAGACGTCTCTTGCGATTATCTTGCCAAGAGAGAATGGACTAGAATAGGATGGTAAGAGTGGAGATGGCAAGTAGCGGTGTGATTCTGGATATAATTAAAAAGAAACATCAACAGGATTTGCGGATTTTATGTGAAGTGTGAGAGAAAGAGGAGGTTCTAGAAAGACTCTAGGGTTTGGGCTTCATTAACCGGGAAATTGGCAATGGCATTTATTGGTATAGAGAAGATAGAATGAGCAGGTTTGGGGGAAGAGAAAAGCACTCTGCTTTGGACATGGTAAACTGAGATGAATATTAAAAATTCAAATGGATATGTCAAGTAGGCAGTTGGATATTTGCATCTGTAGTTCAGAAATCCATTCAGGGACTTAACAAGAGTTTTCACCTTTGGCCTTCCAAAAAAGCCAATGCCCTAACATTGCACTGTAACTCTGCAAATCCATCTCTGCAGGAAGCTGTGATATTCTAATCCAGAAATATTGCTTCTGGTGATATAACAGTGAAAATATAGACAAAGAACAATTTCAGAAGGATCAATTCATACCAAAGGGACTTACATAGTTTCTAACCATTTTATTGTGAGATAAAAGAGAATAGTACCAGTAGTGAAATAGTGTAACTTTAAAGGCCTTACAAGGCAATG
>JAQZBX010112320.1:0-10205 GCA_029593785.1 Cabassous unicinctus
ACAGATTTCTGGTACTTTGTATCAGCACCCCTTTGGGCTCACTAGTATATATGTACAGCATACCACACCTTGTTGCAAAGGGAAGGCTTAACCCAAATGTTTCCTGTCACTCTGAAGACTGCCATCTCTATCCAGGAGAGGATTGCAGATACTGGGAAGAAGCCTTGCTCTGGTAGTGCACAATTAAGTACCTTAAAAAAAGTGAGAAGCTTATCTGCTGCAGCAACTGCGATACTTACCCTTTAAATACTGAAATTCATGAGATCCTAAGCCCAGTGTCTTATGTGGAAGATGCTTTGGGCCAAGTTACAACCCCCAATGTGACCATTAAAGTACCCAGCTAAGAGATTTCAAAGTGAGTCTGGAGGTCATTCCAGGGGTTACACTTATGCACATCTCAGCAGGGCCTCATCGACAGCCACAGTAAAGAGTGCTTCAAATAGCAGGGATCCTGAAGGCCCTAGAGACATCTAGATACTATAAGCAGGGCAGACAAGTTCAGGAATTTGGCACCCTGTCAGTGGGCCTTAATTTGAAGTTTATGCTCCACAGTGAAACAAAGTTAGACTCATTTATATTTTCCCTACACATGGCTCTTCTCCTTTTATTTGAACCTATAATTAGCACTATGTTTGTTAAATATATGTCCCAGAGATTTAAATCTTTGGTCCATTCATGTGCAGGTTGAGCCCTGAATCTCAGAAGAGTTGCAATACCTACACTCTAGTTCATTGGACTCAATCAGGACAACTAACAATAAGATGATGGACAGCACCCATCCCAAAATAGAGCGGGCATCAACATACCAAAACCCTCAAGACTGGGGAATGAACAATGGACTAAAGTAGACTTATTATTATTCTATTATAGACTTATTATTCCAACAACCAAAGAACTTTTATCATTGCTATAAAGGCAGTAGCCACAAGAGTTGTGAGGGGGAGGGAGAAGGAAGAATATGTGTAATATGGGAGCACTTTTGGAACTTTAGAATTGTCTTGCATGACATTGCAATGACAGATATAGCCCATTATACATTTTGTCATAACGTACAAAATTGTGCATGGCAGAGTGTAAACTAAATGTAAACTATAGTCCACAGTTATTAGCAATGCTTCAATATGTGTTCATCAATTGTAACTAATGTACCACATTAATGAAAGATGTTGTTAATGTGGGAAAGTGTGTGCGGGGGAGGGTGTGGGACATATGGGAATCCCTTATATTTTTTGTGTAACATTTATGTAATCTAAGGCTTCTTTAAAAATAAAAAATTAATTAAAAAACGAGATGGTGAGAGAAAAGAGCTTTTGAAATAAACCCGCAAATGATTCTTGTTTAATTGCTTTCATTTATTCCAATTATGAAAAATTAAAAAAAAAAACCCTCCTCAATTATTAAAAAAAGAAGGCACACAGAACAGTTCAGCTTGTGGAGAGCCCCCTGTGTGGATGGCTGTAGCTGTGCAGCTTAGCCATGACACAATTGGTGGGAAACAGGCACCATGAAAAACAATCAGTAAGCTAAATTAAGAGTCATGTGTGTGGTTATACTACCCAAACCCAGAGATGCATTTACAATCTCTACTGATAGGCAGTATACAGAGGCCTTACCACCTGGATGACAACTTGGAAACAGGAACAATGGACTGTCGTGGGTTGCCCTTTGTGGAGGAGAGATCTATGGAAGGACATCTGGGATGCCTGCCAGTGGAGACAGGTCTATCATTTCCCTAGTCACTCCTCTAACACCACTCTTGGGAATGTTGAGGCAGATGCCCTCATGAAGATCCAGAGCCATACCACTGAGACTCAAGAAGTGACAGACAGGCTTCACAGGAAAAGCAAACATCATGGCCACCAGAACCTATTGCATGTAGCCCAGTAGTTCTAGGTGCCTGTCACTCACCAGCAGTTCATGGACATCACCCATGAGTATCCAACATGCTTACTCTGATGACCACGACAATTAGCTCACCAGATGGGACATATTGGCCAAGAACAAACTCCAGTCACATGATGACAAGTGGATTATATCAGTCCCTTCCCACTCTTGGAAGGGGCAAGGTATGCTTTCACTGGTACAGACACTGCCACAGTACTCTTGTTGGCCTTCTCAGTAGGAAAGTCCCACTAGAGGGCCACTATTTGCTGCCTAGAAAAATTAAGTGCCATATATGGGGTGCCAGCCCAAATTGACAGTAACCAAGGAACTCCATTTACCAGTCACCTCATGCAGTCTTGGACTATGGATCAGGATATTGTTTGGACTTTCCATCTACCTTATAATCCCACTGGTGCAGGTCTTATAGAAAGGATGAATGGCCTTTTAAAGGAACAAATAAAAGACAACAATGGATCTTTACAACAATGGACTAAGTGGCTGTATCCAGCCTTGACCCATTTAAATTCAACACCACAGGCTGAAGCCCCTGCTTCAGTTGAAATGCTAACAGCAGGACTGATGCAGGCATTGAGACTACAAGTTAAAGTGCCAGCTCCCCAGGAGCTGACATGGCTCAAGCAGCTGAGTGCCAGCCTCCCACATGGGAGGTCCTGGGTTCAGTTCCTGGTGCCAACTAAGAAGACAAACAGACAATGAGCGGACAGCAAGCAAAAACAATGAGCAGGCAACAAGCAAAAACAACGAGCAGACATCAGGCAAAAATGAGCAGATAATGATTAAAAAAATGAGAAAAAACAACAAGCAGATAATGAGCAAAAAACTAAACAATGCGCAGACAATGAGCAAAAACAAAAACAAGCAGGGAGCAGATGTGGCCCAAGCAGTTGAGTGCCCACCTCCCACATGGGAGGTCCTGGGTTCGGTTCCCAGTGCCTCCTAAAGAAAAAACAAACAATGAGCAGACAATGAGCAACAAACAAATAAACAAACAATGAGCAGACAACAAGGGCAAACAGCAAGCAAAAACAATGAGCAAACAGACAAGGGAGCCATCTCGGGGGGATGCGGAAATGGCCAGCTGCCCTACAACCCAAAAGGGGAAGTAATAATAATCTATTGTTGCCTATGCCTCAAACTATACAAACTGGGGAAAATGAAGTCCTTTTGACATGGTACTGTCCTATGCAGCCTCGCTGGTTGGGAATCTCAAGCCCATGGGGAAAAGGAGTCACCCGAAACATTGTTATAAGACCAGTTTGTACAAAAATTGCCAGTAAAATTCTTTATTAATAATCTGGGGTCTCCTATTCCTGCTGAGGCTCTACATGTATCTATGTAGATTCTTCTTATGACTTAACTAGTTTTTATGTCACTGAAGAATACTCAGAGAATTTAGAAGAGGAAAATGTATGGTATTGAAAGCCTCCTCAAAAAACCTCCCTACCTGGTACTTTGCTATCTCCTGATGGGAATGTTGCTTGTATACTGTTAGACCAACATGATCTGTCCCTTATTTTTCCCCATAAACATCTTTCTTTGCACCCATAGCACCCTAGCCAATACCTCCCTGCAGTGGGCTTCAGCAGTAACTCATGCCCACAATCAGACCCAATGTTCGGTTTGCACAAACCTGCCATCCTCAGGTGCTACTGGCCTTCCTTGGATTGTCACTCCTAAAAATTGGATGGTGTGGAACACCTTGTTGGAATGGTAAAATACAACCCATCAACAAGTTTAGAATGAAACCTTTTCCTTTGAGACTGAAATCCAGCTACTGCCTTACCATAAGACTCGTAAATGATTTTTTTCCCCTAGCAAAGAACTAAATAAGTCTAAACTTTTATTAGGATATGCTGTATATGATGGTTTAGAATGCTTAACACCTGATTTTGTCACCCTAGATAATGTTGCCCCTGTGTATGGAATGACAAGAGAGAATCTGTAAAATGGGGTGGTTACCCCTCAAATTATGTAATTTCACTGTCAAACATTAATGTTTAATGTTGTGTCTATATTCCTAATCACTCCCATATTTCACAAGCTGTAAATCATATGCAAGAGCACATACAACACATTGATAAATTAGGTACTGACCCCCTATCTGACTGGATTAATTCTCTTTCCTGGGCCTGGTGACATTTCTTCATAGGTCTACTAGTTTTAGTGGAAGACTCTTATTATTCTGTTGTCTGTTATACTATTGCTATAGAATGTGAATGCAATCTGTGTCCTATGGCCAATGCTGGCTGCTGCATGGGGGTGGATTGTGGGATCTAGTTCCCCGGGATGCCCCCATTAAATGAAACATTGCCTGAAGCACATCGCCACCAGCAAAACCTGTACACTCACTAGTTAAAAAGTAACAGGCCTCCCTGAAAGAAAGAATATATAATTGGTACTGCAAACTTTAATCCTCTTAAGGCTGTATACTCCCTTCCTGCGATAACATCACCAAACACCCCGTTTGTGCACATCATGTAACTAGCAGAAACTCTGTTATCAGACCCTATGGGATGTCTTTTTTCTGACACCCCTTATATCACCCCTCATTTTCTCATTTCTTTGTGGAGCACTATCTTCATTCTTTGACTAGTACCATGAAAGAGCCTCTCCTGTTCGTAAGTCCCAATTAAGCTCATGTCTAACCATTTGCCTGGTGCATTCTTTGGTCTTATGGCTGCCCCAACGCATGCCTTTCAAAGTTTGGTTGAAACATATGGCAATTCTATATTTAGCTTCCAGAGGAACTGCCAAACTATCCTACAGAGTGGATGCACCATTCCACATTCCCACCAGCAGAGGATGAGTTTTCCTATTCTTCCACATCCTCTCCAACACTTGAAGTTTTTCTCTTTTTATTTTCAATAGCAGCCATGTATAATTTCCCTACACATGATTAGTCTACCCCTGTTTTTAGGGGGTACCATGGATTGAACCCAGGACCTCATACATGCAAGGCAGGCACTCAACCACTGAGCTACACCCACTCTGCATCTTCTAACCCTTTATTTGAACCTATAATTAACACTATACCTATCAAATATATGTCCCAGAGTCTTAAATATTTGGTCTGTTCATATGTTGATTGAGCACTGAATCTCAGCAGAGTTGCGGTCAACACCTACTCTCCAGTTCATGGGACTTGCTCAAGACAACAAACAAAAAGGTGATGATGGACAAAGCCCATCCCAAAAAGCAAAGAGTATCTACAACTGCAAGCAAAACAGTTCCTTCCATCTGCCCTATAATGTCTAAGTCCCCTTTCAATCTGAAGCAGAGTTTGCATCACAATCACCAAGTCATCACGACTGAGGAATGAGCAAACATAATGGGAGAATGCAACCATGGACCAAAGTAGAATTATTATTGTAGTAACGGAAGAACTTGATATAAAGATTATGAAGTTCTGAGGGGAAGGAAAGGGAAAAATAGGTGGAACAGTGGGCATTTTTAGGGCATTGGAATCGTTCTGCATGATTTTGCAATGACAGATAAAAGCCATTATACATTTTGTCAAAATATAAAATTGCACTGTGCAAAATATATACCATGCTGTAAACAATAGATCATGATTAATAACAATGCTCCAATATGTGTTCATCAATTGTAACAAATGCACCATATTCATGGAAGATGTTATGAATAGGGGAAAATGTGAGAGGGGGAGGGGGTGGGGTATATGGGAATTCCCAATCATGGGCTCTTTTACATTTGATCTTTTGTCAGCAAAAAGAAACAGAGAATTTCCCTCAATCATCTGCTTATTTCAATTCTTAGTTTCCCTTAAATGTGGAGAAGTGTTCATCATGTGTTACATTTCAGAATAGATAGTCAATAATGGAAGAAATGAACAAGATATTATGGTCAGGATTTTGAATGTTTTTTTCTTGTTTTGACATTCAAAACTAGAGAAAAATCTTTAGCTTCCTATCACATAGCCCTTTCTAAATTCTTATTGTGTAACACTTAATCCTGCTCCTGAATTCTGCCTTCCTCCAACAACTCCCAGGACACACAAACAGAGCTAATTGAGTCAATATTTATCCAAATCCTACCACTTATAAATAAGTTGGGCTTATAATATTCCTCTATTAGAGATAATATAAAAGCGATTCAGGGAGAATCTTGTGGTTGGGAAACATTTGAATATCATTGGACTTGTATTAAGCTAATAGTACTCAACTATAAAATCACTTTTGCCTGGTGTAATTTTTTTCATGGCATATGTGTAATCATTTTCTAATCTGTTCTATGGCAACAACTGTTCTTCTACTTTTCCTTTGAATAAAATTGGTAATTCTTATTTTGCTAGGAATTTGGTAATTCTTATTTTGCTAGGAATTTGGCCATTTCTTTTAAATTTTCATATTGTGGGTACAATAAATAAATTGCTACAGCATTTTTGAAATAAGTCTGACAGTACATATTAACATTTAATAAGATATATAGTCTTTGTGCAATCTCCACTTCTAAGAATCTAGCTAATAGAAATAAAACAATAAAGCGTAAATTTTTGTTTGTGTGCATTGTACCATTGTGTGTCATGACATTAAAATAACTGGAAGCAGCACCAATGTCAAACAATATAGAAACAACTTAATATATTTTATATTTCATTTAAAGGCACAAAGTTGACATTTTTAAAAGCTTTCTTTTTAGTTTTTATTCTAGGTCAAGTGAAATGACTATAATTCAGGATTTTTAATCAGAAAATATGGTGTGTGTATTTCCCTATATGAGACATATATTCAGTAGAAAGGCCTTCACAGGGAGAAAGAGATTTGTGTCTGCCAAGTAAGTGATACTCTTCCTACCCTATTTCAATTAACAATAACAGAAAATGTTTTGATTATACAGCATATATGCTATATAAAACTCTAAATAGATTAGATTGTGAATACATAGTGTGGCATTTTGATATTATTTTATGAACACCAAAAAAGAGAAAGATTTTGTTTGTAAACTGGTCTGTTCCTCTGGGTATGACCCTCTTTGACTGTATTAGATTCAGCTGAGATGTCTTTGATTAAATTATGTTAAGATTAGGGCTTTGATGCTATCATTTCAGTAGGGTGTAACTCAGGGTTGAGTCCTCAGCCTTTTTCTGGGCTATATAAATATACAGTCACAGAAGAAGTTGCACAGGAAGAGAGAGAGATCCACAGATGTGGAAGAGGTGAGAACTTGCTCATTTCGGTTGTGCCATGTGACAGAAAGTAGAAGGCTCAAACAGCTAAAGCCCTGGGAAGAGGGACAAGCCCTATGCCAGCCTACAGCTGAGAACAGAAGAAACTGAGCCCAAGGAGCCTTAAGAGGAAGAAGAAAGGAAAGACCAGGAAGAGATCATCTGCTATCTTACTTCAACACGTGGCAACAGACTTTGGTGAGAAATTACCTCTTATGGTAACTTAAGTGGGACTCTTTAGGGCCTTGTAACTGTAAGCTTTTACCCCAAATAAATACTCTTTATAAAAGCCAACAGATTTCTGGTACTTTGCATCAATATCCCTTTGGCTGACTAAGGCAAATAGTGATTGCATAGATTCACATGCAGAATTCTATAATTTAGTTTAAACTAATAGAATTTAATTAAAAGAGCACCCTAAGGAGACACCCAACTAAAACAAACTGTATCCAAACTTATTACATTATTTTATTATATATTTAATATTCATATTTCTTCACAGTTGAATGCATGATATTTAAAAATCAACAGTGATTTAGTACATGAGGTAAAAAAAAGAAACCTTTTTTTACATATATTTCTGACTTTCCAACAAACCTCCTCTGGTTATTAAAGTATAAATTATAGCTACAGCCTTGAATAAATATCTAAACTATAGTTTTCTAATATAAAATACTTGAATTTTAATTAAACAGTGAAAAATAAAGTATTCTGATTTATTGACAACTTAGCAGAAATCCATTTTCATTGTAAATTCTGTTGAAACATTTTTGGTTTTGGTAACTTTCTTGCTTTAGAAAGCACTATATAATTAATACAGTTTAATCTTTCTTTGCTGATTAACTGCATCAACATCCCAGAATTATCAGCCAGAGCATAAATTCTCATGACTCATGGTGAAGTTTTGGAAGTATAGAAAAAATTGCTACTAATCCCAAAACTTACTCTAGAAATGCTTGTTTATAATACATTCAAGATGTCAAATTGTTCTCTTACAATTTTCCTCTTTTAGCCTACAAAATATGAGTCAAGGTCTAGATAATAAAGTTTTTACTTCATAATATTTTGTTTGGCCATCCCAGTTTTCATTCAAGAGAGCAGCAAGATTACATTTATAATGAATTCCCAGCAAACTGTACAGCAGAGACTTTTAATTGGAAACAAAGTATCAAGTGCCTGATGAAAAGGCAGAAAAATAATTTCCTAACTCCCCTCTTCTACCACCCAGGCTTAAATATTACTCTAAACTGTAAAAAGTGTGATGGACTACATTTAGAATGCCAATTGTCCATGACTCTTTCCTCATGTAAAATATTTTTCTTATTTCTAAAGGGTCAGAGATGCTTCAACCACTTGTGCTTGGAATCTGTGTGGGGAATTTTTACTGGATTTTAATATATGAATCAGATTTCACTAATGCTGAGTGTGTGTAGCAGCTTTAGTTAGCTGCGAACTTGCTTTTAATAAACATTTATTAGTATTGTCTTTAATAATAATAGTATGTAGAAATGTTTCCATATCTGATTGTTTATTCTTGAGATTCTCTTCAATGTAAATATTAAAATGATTAAACAAATTATTGGTGAAAATGCTTTCATTTTTTTTCCATTAGCTTTTGTTTCACAGAGATGAATCTATTAAAACTCACTTATTTCAAAGCAATTCAAAATTAATGATCCTTGATCAGATAAAAGGGTTACTCTTGTTTAGAAGGATTATAGTGCAATGTCCCCATAATGGCTGGTAAATGTAACGAGGAGGCTATTTTGAAAAGAAGTATTTTTAATAACCCACTTCTATCTATAATCTCAGAGAAATTATGTATAAATGTATTTGAATATGGAAATTTAGATGGTTACAGGAACAAATGAAAATATTGATTTGATTTAGTTATGGGATTGTGGGAATTATTCTCTTGGATTTATGTTATCTTAATACAGCATTTTCAATAAAGTAATAGTTTTTTAAATGAGAAAAATAAAAACAGCCCAGCACTCTAGTCCATTGTTAAGGGAAGATGTTTACACAAATTACATTCAAAATATAATAAACTAAACAGATATTCCCAAGTGTTTCTATATGTTGTTAACTGTAGTCATACTGTAAGTTCATTTTTATTAGTCTTTCTCAATATTTTTGTTCTTGCCTATACTAACATATTCTCCATATCCTAGCTAAGCACAAGCTTTAGAAAGCAGCCAAAAGAACATGATAAAGAAAATTATTAAATATTTGAGTAAATAAAGAAGGTAAATTTTTATCTTTTGTCAGCTATCCAGTTTAATAGAAAATGTAAAAAATGAAGCAATACATGTATTTATCCTATTATTTAGGAAAACAGCCTTGGGGAGATGTCATGCTCTTGCACTATTTTTTTCTCTGGATCTTTTCAAGTCTAATAGTACCATTAAAAGTTCTGTTTAGATTTTTGGGGGGCGGAGTGTGGGGGCATGTAGGGGTTTGGAAGGGGCTAAGTAAAGAATTGCATGTGTGTTATAGACTGGCAATTTTCTGAAGATGGGCAAAATTCTCTCAAATCCTCTAAAGAGAGATCTTGGGAAATCTCAGAGTTGGATCTAATCTTATGGCAATCTATCCTGAAGTAAAGTTGACATCCCATGTTGAAATTCATAATTGTCTAAATGCCTATATATTTACACATTAGTTTCATCTACAAATATGAATTATACATTTTGCATTGATTCTGTTATCTCTTTAACTAGATTTTGTAACTGTGATTATGGAGGCAGCATATCAGCTACAAAATTTTGTGGCACTAAGTATCATTAAATGTCATTTTATAGCTCTCCAATCATTAGAACCTTATTATTACTGGGACAAAGAAAAGAGCTCTTTAGCTAGTACCTAGGGACAATGCTACCATTTTGTTGGGGATTAATGGAGTAAGGTAAAAGCTAAACATAGCATTGCCCTGTGTTCTATTTGACCCTGTGATTGCTAGCCAATAGGTACAGCAGTCAACTTTGCCTTTCCAATGTATTCAGGAAAGTATTCAACCAAATCCTCCTTCCTAAGCAAAAGTGAGTTAGGGCTTGTTTCTTTAAAAAAAAAAAAAAACAACTTCAGAGAGTTCTTTCCACCCAGGTCGCCACAT
>JAQZBX010112321.1:0-10221 GCA_029593785.1 Cabassous unicinctus
CAGTGGCCTCTGAGGCATAGCTTGTTAAATTTCTTTTGAGAAAGGTATTCTTATCCTGTATTTAATCCCATATGGTAAACTGAAGATGTATTTTTCTAAAAGGAATTAAAGATTTATAAGTCTTTACCTGCTTTTTCCAGTATTCATAGTCATGCAATTATACCATTTTCACCTCAGAACCTAGAAATATGTTTAATTTTCTGGACATTACCTTTATCATATTCTCTTAAATGGATAACATATGTGAATCGAAAGTAATATCATCTGGAGGGGAGAACAACATAGATATTTAATTGACCTCCTGACAAATAAATAAATATCCTCAAACCAAATCAAGTTGTTTCTGTTTTCTTTATTTTCTCCAACTTATGTTGTAATTCAGAGCATAATCATCCTGGGGTAGCCACAGTATCTATAGTACCTATTACTTCTCATCTGAATTTGTATCATCTTTGAGCTAAAAAGTCAACCATAATCTTCTGCATTAAAAACTATACCTTTTGCCTATACTAGGGTTTTCAACACAATGGAAAAGTAGGAAATTGTCTTATTAAAATATGTGAAATCTTCTTTGAAGAGTGAAATAATGAATATTGAATTGAAGATCCATGGTAATAGAGTGGAATAGCACTTAATTTTTTAATAAAAGGGTTTTTTGGTTTGGATTCACATGACAAACCTGTTTCTTAGTATATGAATTCAGATAAGTTCTTTCTGACCTCCCTGAAGTGGAGTTAGTTAATATTGAGAAATATAAAGCACTATCTCTTCAAATATTTCATATTTTTCTTTATTGCTATATTCTTCCTCTAAACATTTTTAAAGATATTTTTTGTGAATTTCCATGTTTCCATGAATCTTCGTCCTGGCTCCTGGTAAATTTTAACCTACTTTCTATCTCTATGAATTTCTTTTTCTAATATTTCATATAAGTGGAATCATTCAACAATTTATCCTTTTGTGTATGGCTTATTTCACTCAACATAACGTTTTCAACATACATTGCTCAAATATAAAAATGAAATTCTGTACATTCTATAACATGGATGAACCTTGAAAAATCCAAAATTTTGACATAAAAGTATTGGATTTATAATAAGATGTCAATAAGACATAAAGCTGATCAGAAATATTTATGAGAAAATAATGCATAAGATGTAATATTAAGAGATAATTATTTTTATTATATAAAGATAAAAATATATATCTAACACATTCAAAATGGCATTATAATCATTTTATGGTGTTTTATAAAACTCAAATAATTTATTTTTGATTCATTTCTACAGAGGAACTTTTAGTGGTTTTGCAGTATTTCCCTTCTTTTATGGAATGAATCATGTCCCACACAAACATATGTTCATGTCCTAACCCCTGATGCTGTGAAAGTGAACTCATTTGCTAATAGCATCCTCCAAACTCCTCTTACTTAAGTGAGGCAAAAGTAATTCAGTATGGGCCTCAATCCAATATGACTGGAAACCTTTAAAGCAGAAGAAATATGAACACAGGATGAGCATATGGGGAGAAAGATGGCATGTGACAGAGGCAGAGATTGAGTCATGGAATACTGGTAAGCCACCAACATCAGTCTACAGTCTTCAGAGAATGGATGATCCTGCTGAAACCTGCATTTGGGACTTCTAAACTCTAAACATTTGAGGTAGTACATTCCTGCTGATTAAGCCAAATACTCAGTGATACTTTGTTATAGAAGCCTTGGCAAATTAAGACAGCTTCCTTCTCTTTTGGACAAGTGCTAGAAGACAACTGCAATTTTACATTCTAAATTCCATTTCTCATAACTGTTTTAAAAACAAACTCACATCACTTTAGATTATGTATTGCAAGTTATGTAATATTTGCTTTTTCTATGAAAGCAGTTTTCTCTTCCTCACACCAAGAGTAGCATGTTTTTCATTTCAGAGAATAAAATATTTGTTTATCAAGACTCCATTTAAATGTTTTTAAAGGTCTACATGTTTTATAAATAAAAATAATTATTCATTTAGACTCACCTTTACTTTTCTTTACATTTTTGTGTTATTTAGATACAATGTGGGAGACTAATTTCTCCAATTCTTTGGAGGCTAACTTTCTGCTTGAGGTGGGTGCTGATGTATGTGCTGGCTTCACTGTGTGAGGATATTGTCAGTTGGGTATACTTATGCACCATGAATGTGGAAATAGCTGGGAAAAGTTTGGAACCTGAAGAAGTCAGTGATATTTTGTGTGTGATTTCAATGAACCTAGTTGGTTGTGTTTATGTTTCACCTGGCTCCTGGCATGACTTAAGTGTTTATACATCATGAATCCATGAGTCCAGCAGGGGTTTCAAAATTTCAAGGAAACCATTGCTAGTATTCAGGTCTCTCTCAGTGAGTATTTCTCAGTATTGCTTCTTAGACTGTTCAGGACAATCTTTCTGGTAGTTGAAGAATAAGTAATAAACTTATGAATTATTAGATTATCACTTTCTTCATAGATGGTTTCATAAAAGAGTTGTTACAGCAGGAGTACAGCAAAAGGAAACAAAATATTACTTCATAAAATAGTAAATGTTTATAATTTGAAAATGAGGGGTTTTTATGCATAAAACAACAAAATCAGAGGAAGAATTGTAAAAGACATTTGGAAAATTCTAGGAAAAATGATGAATTTTCTTAATTCATATTTTTGATACAGTTGAAATTGATGTTTAATATGTATGGTATTAAAATTTGGTCCTATGTTGCTGAATTTCATCTAAAATATGAAAAAAAGGAACAGTTCTCTAACAGCAAAAGGTCATTTTTCTTCCACACAACATTTGAAATGTGAAAGAGATAACCACATTATAATGGAAAAAGTAAGGACTACTCAGTAACTGCTGCTGCATATATGATTAACTTATGTAGGGAACAGTGAAAGCTAACCACTTCTTTATATAGGAGCCCTCTAAATTTCAGAGCAATTAAAAATAAAATGTGGTGAATTAAGTTTAAGTAAAATGTGAAGGAATCATAGAGTTATATTTTCCTCATTGTATTATAAAAATAGCTTTCTGTTAAAATATTAAGTAACATGAAAGACCAGGTTATAAATTTCACATCACAGGAGTAATAAATATCTATTCATTTAAAAAATATAAACAAAATGAAATATATATGACTTATTAGGAAAATATTTGTAATACATTATATATACATATTAAATAAAATAAGTAAACAGATATTAGGAATGTGTATCATACATCTCATGGAACTCATTGTCAGTTGAAAGTGGAGGGCAAGTTCATGGAAATTGACATGAGACTGAAAAATGCTCAAGAATATTGTATACCAAAGTGGTGTTGGGATTTTAGGGACAATTAAAATAAAACCCCCTTTCCTCTTTTGAGTTCAACCCAATTTAGAGATCATTTCTGAAATCAGATCCATGGAGCAAAAACAGCTTTAATACTGATGAAGAGTAAAGCAAAGGGCACAGAGGTTGCCTGTGATGAGTTGGCACCACCTATGAACTATCCCACAACTTAGCATATGTTTGGGAAAACACAGTGAGGCAATGCCTGGGTCTAGAAGGCAGACAAACAGAGTCACTATTACTGTGAAGAGAGAATAAAAAGAGAAAAAAAACCCACAAAACACAAAACAACAACAACAAAACAACACCTGTGTTAATTTCCTAGGGCTGGCCTAACAAAGTATCACAAACCAGATGATTTTAGACAATGGAAAGTTATCCTCCCACAGTTCATAGGTAGGAGTCTGAAATTAGGATATTGGCAGGGCCATGCTTTCTCTGAAAGCTCTTGGAGAGAATCCTTCCTTGCCTTTTCCTAGTTTCAGGCAGTTAACTGCAATCTTTGATTTCCTTGGCTTGTAGAAGCACAATTCTAACTTCTGCCTCTCTCTTCACAGAGCTGTGTTCCCTCTATGTCTTTGTCTCTACTCCTCTTCTAATAAGGACATCCTTCATATGGAATTTGTGCCCATCCTAATTAATTATGACCTCATCTTTACTTGATTACATCTGCAAAAGACCCTATTTCCAAACAAAGTCATGTGCTGGGGTGAAGATGTCAACTTACTTTTGTGGGAGCACAATAGCACTCCCTTACTACACAGTTTCCTTTATATTTCACCTGCACAAAATCAAATCACTTATGTGGGAATGCATATTTCCTTCTAGGGGAGAAGGTATATGTCAAGAAGCAATTTGCTGAGGTCATTGAGAGGCAAATTTCTCCCCCTTGAAACAAGTTCAAGGGCCCTTATATTCATCCACTTTTGGCTGCTCCTTATTATAAATGTTTTATTGATTTAATTCTGGGACACAGAGGTGGCCTGTTAAATTTTAACCAGAGAAGTTTCAAAAACAGGAGAGGTTGTCTCATACACATTTGCTTGAATAACTCAGAGCATTGATTTTTAAAATTCAATAAGGATTATTCAACATCAAATTCGGTCCAGCCACATAATCCATCATAATCCTTCTGAATTTCTACAATGGGAAAACAGGTATGGAAAAAGTTCCCATAATCTCATAGAAGAGATGCAATCAATTATTGATTCCTATTATCAATTTCTCAAGAGGGGAAATTAAGAAGAAAAATAAAATGCACTTTCAGTGATGCTTTCCTTGGTGGTCTGTTTGTGTGTATCTGCAGCCTGGCCTTCCTTTAGGAGAACAATCATTTCTGGCTTTTCCTGATGAGTCCTCCCCTTAATGAATGCCAGATTGCTCTTGCAGTCTACATCTCTGCTTTCCCACTTAAGGAGGAATGCCAGCTCCTGAGCAGGCCCCATTGGTGAATGAAGGGCAACCACAGACCCACCAGGAAGCTGCATCCACTGGCCCAAACATGGAACCCTAAGCCACAACCACCACTATTTTAGCTTCTGTGAAGTAGCAGGAACTTCAGTTTCAATGAGTCATCTGAAAACTGGAAGTGGAAAGGCAGATTGTTGCCAGTCACCTAGGAAGATATAGGTTTGGTGCAGAATCACCAAGGATTGCCAAACAAGCTCAACTGAGAAATAATTTCCTTGGAGTTCAACAGATGTGTCAAATACTGATGTAAGCAAATCCTGAGTTTCTAACACTCTCTATACCAATACCTATCTCATCAATACAGAGCCAGAACAAGGGACCCTCTATTCACTAGAGCACACCTATCTCCATGAAAGTGAGGGATCATTGGGTAACTCAAGAACTCCAACACAAATGTATTCTTATTCTGACAGTGGATACCAGGAAACTGCCAGAATGTGAGCAAGGTAGATAATATTAATAGAAGTATCCATTCATAGGATCAACTAACAACCATTTGGTGAAGAATCTAGAGCTGAAGGACAAACTCTAGTTCAGTCACCTGTAGCCAATCCAGCCATGAGAAGAGTTAGTTCAGGTCCATCTAAAGCACAGCTCCTTATTTTGTTATCAGCAGAGGTGTGTCTTCTTCAAGAGGGCAATCACAGAGAACTTCTCTGGGTAGTGGATTTAGCTCTCCATCAGGAACTAACTCCCAGCCACTGAACCTTAGTACATACTCTTCTACCACATTTCCTTCCCAGCAGGCAGCCTCTCTGTACTCTGCACAAAGTCCCACCTCCTCAGCAGCTGTTTGATGGGTTGGGTCCATCTCCCAGCAAACTTCCAATTCCAAAGGACCAACCTCTCAAAACCAAACCACCACCAGAGTGGGATCCCCACCAACCATGAACAGATGCACAGACTTATTTAGCTTCACCATTCAAAGGCCATGTGGGGTGGTCAACCCCACAAACTCTCAAGGATGAGGGTCATGCCATAGCATCCAGGTATTTCACTGTAAAGGACTGTTCACAACATGGAGCAATTTGGACAGCACAAGTATGACATTTACAAGAGGATGTTTCTGCCACCACCAGACAGACTGATAGGTTTGTGGATTTCATATGCTAGTCAGCACAAACAGCTTGGGCAAGAACTTTCATTCAGCTGTGTCTCCCAACTTGCACATCATTATTATATATGAAGGAAGAACCTATCACAGCCCAATGTGTACTGCAGTCCTGACCATGGAACTGTAGAGCTCCAAGGATCGGAGACAGCCTTTTATCACACAGGTACAGGTATTGGGAATCTTCAAATGGCCTCCAGCCAATGAAGTACCCTTACATATCAAAGAAATAATTAGGCCCCGAAAACAACAGCTGTTAATACCAAGTCCTATAGTCTCATACAATACTGAGTTCAAGAGTGCAGTTTTAACAGGCTTCATGCAGCTCTGGCAGATGATGGCACCACAAGATCACCATCAACAAAAAGCATTCAGAAAAATACTAGGGAGTTTGCCTGGGGTGATCCTTAGCTGCCTGAAGTCATTCACATGCTGCAGCACCAGTTCCCTGCAGATCAGGCATTCGCCTATCTGCAGCACCTGTGCCTCAGTGACAAGAAAAGATGGAGGTGTGTAGGTTCGGGGAATCAAACATCTGGGTGACCTTTCAGACCACAAACTTTTGGAAGTTCAAAAGAACACTTGTGGTGCTCTCTGAAACCTGTCTTTTGGCAAGTCTACAGATGAAAATAAAAAAGCAATGAAATGGGATACCTGCCTTGTTAAGAATATTGAGAAATTCTGTTGATGCCAAATTAAGGAAGCTTGTTCAGGAGTTCTTTGGAATTTATCCTCATGTGATGTTGTAAAGATGACAATTACTCAAGATGCTCTCTCAACCTAAATAAACACTGTGATAATTCCATGTTCTGCATGGAATAACTCTTATTTCAATTATGATAATAAAATTAAATTTCAGACTTCACCAGTTCTTCATAACACAACAGGTTGCTTGAAGAACCTCAGCTCCACAAAGGAGGAGGCACAGAAGCAAATGTGGTCCTGTGAAGGGCTGGTGGACTCACTGTTGTATGTGATCCACACATGCCCAAGCACATCTGATTGCAACAGCAAGACAGTGGAGAACTTTGTGTTCTCCATTAGGAACCTGTCTTATAGGCAGGAAGACCCACAGGCCCAGCTGCCGGGACTAAATGAATAACCTCCTAGTAAAGGAGTCTCCCAGTAAAGACTCCAAGCCAAGCTAGTGGGGAAAGAAGAAGAAAAAGAAAAAGAGGACACCACAAAAGGATCAATGGGTTGGAGTTGGTAGTATCCCATGGCAGTTCAATTCTCCTAATGGGGTTGAGATGCTGTGTCATCCATCAGTTGTAAAACCATATCTAACTCTTTTAGCAGAAAGTTCCAACCCAGCACCTTGGAAGGCTCTGCTGGATCTATCCAGAACCTCTTCTGGTGGCAACAGGAAGTTTGCAGCATACATCTTTGTGGCTGTCCAAAAAAAAAAGTGTAGAACTTCTGAAAATGGCTAATGACAGAGTTGTTTCTTCTGTGGCAACTGTCTTGAGGAATATGGCGTTAGATGTATATAACAAGGAGCTCATTGGCAAATACACCACATGAGACCTGGTCAACTGGCTGCCAAGTGGCAATAGCCCTAACATACTGTCCAATGAGACTATAGCAACCATCTACTGTGCTCTTCAGGATTTCACCAACAAAAACTTGGAGAACATCAAAGCCATGGCCACTTGGGAGGGATAGAAAATCTTTGAACATAACCAAATGCTGAGTAAGCAGATCATCTCTGAAAGCAGTGAAGGCAGCAGCTGAGGCCTTGAATACCTTATGCTGATATCGGGACCTGCAGAGCATTTATAAAAATGATGGCTGGAATCAGAACCATTTTATTACACCTGTATCTGTATTAGAGCAAGACCAATTTAGATCACGTCCTTCCTTGTCTACCACCAACCATCAGATGTCACCCATTATTCAGTCAGCCTCCAGCAAACCTTCATCAATGTACATCAGTTTCTATTCCTCATCAGCAAGAGAACAAAATAGATGACTCCAAGAAAAAGAACTTTGATGAATACAAATTGTATTTGCAGGAATTTGAAGACTGAGTTCATTTTCCAACTTCTACTTATTGCTCAACACATGGACAGAAAGCAACCACCAATTACATAGACTTTTATTTCATTAAATGAACATCTTACTGAGCAGAACAGTATTCAGTGTCCCCAGACTCCTGGGTGTAGCCTCAGGATGCTTAGTAGAGGAATTTTTCTTTCTAACCCTCGGATTGAGGTGAACAGTCTGTGTTGCTGATTTAATGGTGAAATGTGAAAGTGAAATGGGAGTATATATTTACATCTTATTTTTCATCCGGCCTGATAATCTCTGATCATTTTTAGATTGTTTTTCTTCCATTCACATTTAGTGTTATTACTGACATAGTTGTGTTGATGTCACATTTCTTTTCCCCCTATATTTCTACTTTACTGCTTTCTTTTACATTAGATAAATATTTTCTGGTATGATATTTTAATTCCTTTAATTTATATGATATTTTCACTATATTTTTTCAGTTATTTTTCTTAGTGCTTGGTCTAGGGCTTATATTAAACACAACTTATCAGAATCTGCTTTAGATTTATTAATATATTGACAGTTCTAGTGAGATTCAGAATCATTGCTGTATGTACTTTCATTCTCTCTTCCTCCTTTTTACAGTTTATTGTCATACACATTGCATCAATATGTTACAGATACATTTTTATAATTATCACTATATATAATTTTATGTCATTTAAAAAGGGTAAAAAGGAAATAATGTATCTATACATATGTAAAAATATACACATATATGAAGTGGGAGAAAGAGTGAGAGAGAAAAGATGTGAGGGGTTTTTAAAATTTTTAATGGAAAGTAAATGTCTGTTAATTAATCAGAGTCATGGGTGTTAGACTTGCTCCTGGAAGCTCTGTGCTATCTTGCATTCAGGCTCTGTGATTTTAAAGAATCAATCCCATGTATACATTTTTTTTCTGTAAGTGCATTTATCATATTCATGAAAACTTGGCAGTTCTGGAACAGTGGTACATAATAATGGTCGCAATTACTATTCTGTTAATAAAGCCAAGTGCCTATTGTAACCTGTGCTTTCCTGTTGTATTTTAGAAATTTCCAGGTCATCACCTTCTTTCTGCTCCTGCAGAGGCATTCTGCCTGTAGCCAAGTGATGGGATCACTGCGAAGGGCTTCAGATATGGAAATAAATGGTTGCATCCTACTCGGATGTCTATATTGGTTAGAGTAACTAGACATGATCTGACAAGGAAGGTAATAGGTTGTCAGTATTCTTCGTATTCTTTACCTGGGCTAGAGCTTCCACCCTAAAAAGTGGTTTTCGTGAGGGAAGGAAGTGCCTGATCTCTCGACACTACTAGCTTGGAATCTAGCCTTTGTGCTTGAGGCAGGGAGAAGGAAAAACCTGGCTGCCTGCCCTTCCCAGGGAGATACTAGTGCCCTCAACATGAGCTTTGTGGGGAAGAGTCCCCACCTTCTTGGCCTCACCCACCCAGAGTAAAGCTTCTCTCAAGCTGAGCTGAGAGGCTGGGCCCTGGCTCAAGAGCCATAGGCACACTTTTTACACAGATTAATAGCTTTCTTGAGTAAATGTTTCACGTTCTGTATTCCCTTAGGACAATTTCTAGGGCCATAGATAGTTGTTTTATTTTGAGTATATTCCTCTAGCTATGGTTATTTCTCTAGTGAAGGGATCCAGGGAGCTCTCAAGCAAATATTTCAGAAATGGGATTGTGTGTATTGTTTCTTAAAATAGCATATGAATCTACAATTACATCAAGTAAAACACCAAGATTAGTTCTTTGAATATTTTGTCTCAACTTTCCTCCTATGGAGATATGTAAGTGTATGTGTCTGTATCCAGAATCTCTTATTTTCTATTTGATATTTCCTAGATTCTTTTCTATCTGTGTTTCATTCCAGTTAGATTCATTCACCCTCTCATCCAGTCCACCACTTCTCTCTTTACCTGTGCATCTAATGGACTTTTAAACCCTATCATATTTTACAGTTTTGTATGTGGGTGTGAAATATGTGTATAATTTCTGGACATTCTCTTTGATTCCTTGTTCAAATTTCCCGGGTCTCTTTTTACAATCACACATAGATACTTTGTATTTTATGACTAATAATTCTATCACCTGACAAGTTTGTCATAAATATCTGTGGTTTGTTGTTGCTGCCACCTTCAATTAATCTCCTATTTATGGTGCTTCTTTCGTTATGTATCTGTTGATTTCTTCTATAACTCTACTTTCATTTTTATTGAATTTATGTTATAAGAATGCTGATTTACAAA